>WURT03061974.1:12858-32589 GCA_009936505.3 Holothuria glaberrima | reverse complement strand
TTGAGAAACTTCAGAAAAGTCTACTGATATTCTTTGGTTCTGTCTCCATCATTTCGACCGACTCGGCAAACGTTACAGTACATATGATAATGATAGTCAATAGATCAGTGTGGAGAGATGGCTGGTTGTGAATGTTAACATTCACAGGTTGACACAGACTATTGTCTTTCACTTAAAGTGTATGCTGTACTTTTAACATTTCTGTGAATTAAGTTTGTGTAGAAGCACCTGTTGTGACCACCTGAGGACTTTATTTCTTGTCTTAAGCTGTTTTCAGTGGTACTGTGGGGGTGTCTAAATTGGTGAATTCTGTTTGCCAGGTTCAGGTCTCATAAGCATAAGATCTACAACATTGGGTAGTGAGTGGTACTGAGTAAGGGTTCACAACTGTGGGTCGTGGTGCAGAATAAGGCTTCAGTAACCTTCTCAGGCTTCACAATAGTGACTCCATTCTGGGAAAACACTTTAGCCAAATGTGGTTGTAAGTGGATAGATGGCTGTGTGGATGGAGTGTACCCATTGCAGTATAAAGCTGCTCATTTGGAAGGGGCTCTGGCTGTCTAATTCAAGTCTCGGCTTGAGGTGTTTATTAAATCCTAATTGTGTAGCAGTGGTGCAAAGAAAATGGTCCTCCACCCCTCGTCTTCTAGGAAAGTGGATTAAAAGTGGGAATATACTATACTCAACCTCAGGTGGCCTTACTGACATGGATGGATCACTTGCTTTAAGAACATACTTTCTTTTTTGTTTGTATACAGTACATGATGACACAGCAGACACCGTTTGTGAGGCGGCAGGTCAGAAAGCTTCTCCTCTTCATCTCTGGAACTAAAGAGAAATACCGCCACCTAAGGGACCTCCATGCCCTAGAGTCACACCTCAAGGACATCAAACAGATTTGTGAACAGAATGGACTGAATCTGTCTGATACTTCTTCAGCCCCTCTGACTCTACCCTATGATACCCTCATAGAATTGGTGAGATGTTACCTTATGTAATAGGAAAGTTGTGTCTTTCAGTCAGAGAGCTTTTTTACTTCCTTTTAGCATGAAGGGATTACAACAGTTAAAGACATTCCCTGGATATTAAGTAATGATCAAAGTGCAGTTGTCATGTGACAAAGCTCACAGGATTGCTGCTGAATAAATTTTACGAAAGTATATGCCACTTATTTGAAGTTACGAGGAGAAACCAGTCTTCTTGTTCACTAGTAGTTTACTGAGATAACACTTTTGAAGGTGTGAAACCTTTACGTTTTATTTTAACAATTGTTTAATATTTGTCTGTGTTTCATTTTAACAAGACAGTTGATCACCTTTTCTTAAGTTGGAGTGATTTCAAGGAACAGTTTAATGAAAATGTTGAAGGGGTTAGTTGTGGTGATGGGTGTGGGTACATAACGTTTTTCCATTGGACAATCAAGATATGTTTGTGTGTAGTGTTGTCCACAGTCGTAAGTCTGTGTAGTGTTGTCCACAGTCGTAAGTCAATGAGTCTCATTGTGTGTTGTGTTACCACTGTTTCACAATGTTAAAATATAATTTCAGATTGAACACCTAAAAGCTTGTCAGGAAATGGCTGCTTCTCGAACACTCAACTGGCAGAAGTTTTGTTTACAAGACCAGAGTAAGTCATAGTTGTGGGCTTTGAATGCATTCTATGAACTATTTGTGTATTTTCATCGTACTGTGGTGGGTTATGAAGAGTGGGTTGCAGCATACAAACTACATGGTGGTGATGGAGGATTCACCCCATAGTGGCTAAAATCACCCTGAGAAAGTGTTGAGGAAACCAAAAAAAAAAAAGGTCAAGTGTAATGAAAATTAACCCTCCTCTATTCCTAAGTGATTATCATCAAAAGCAATAAATATGTCTTATGTGGACTACAAAATAGCCTCTGTAAACTTCAAAAAGGCATTTTTCCCCAAACATTTGAAAAGAGCTCTTCTGAAAAACTTAATATCCCTGGTGGATTGGTAGAATTTGTGTTAAGATTGAGTTGAAGAAAAAAAACCTATCAGTTGTTAATTCTGTTATTCCAGCTGTGTTATCAAGCTTGCTTCAAGCCAGCTTCTACCTGGATGAGGGTGTGGCCTCTCTGCTGTTACAGCTTCTCACCTGTGCTCTATGTGGAAACAAGAAGACCACTGCCTCTCATTCCTCTTCTTCATCCTCCAGCAAATCAAAGAAGGAAAAAACAGAAAAATCAGAAGGTATTAATTGCACTTCATATTTTATTATTTATATGTGTATGAATCAATGGTGAAAGTGACTTTTGTTGAAAATTCAAACTTTGCATAGAAATTATGGAATATTTCCAGAGGTTTATATCAGTCGTAAAGTAAAAGTATTCAAGCATTGATGGATTTATGAGACATTGCTGCCTTCAAAGTATATAGCAGAGCTTAAGTCTGCTTTCACCTGTCACAGCAGTCTTACATCACAAGTGCACTTATCTCTGATACATTCTGAACATAGATAAATGATCAGTCTGGGTTTAATAAATACAAATACTGTATACAATGTTAGTCGCAGGAAAGGAAGATTAAGATAGAAAAATGTTAGATTGAAAGATCCATCTCTTTATTCCCGGATCCTAGATTCTTCCGAGGAACTCCAGAAACATGATGAAGCACTCTGTCAGCAGTTGATTAAACAAGTTACTAAGCTGGTAGGCCAGGGTGTTCTTGCTAAATTTATACGTCATCATCTCCTGGAGTCTAATGATTCACAACTGAGATGGCAGGCCCATGGACTCATTCTTCACATCTTCAAGTGAGTACATAAATTCATAGGTATAGAGGTTGTCTGGGTGGTTTAGCCCCCATTCTGAAAAACCTTGGTATGTGGGGCAAAATAATGCTATAATTGGGCAGGTTTGCTTTTAAGTTTTGGGCAAAAGTGGCTATGTTCCCCCAGCTAGAAGTAGCCCTGTATGCATTTGCCTAAATGGGTTGTTCTTTTCAAAGAGTTGAAGAAGTGAAAGATAAAGGGGGGGATTTTTAGTAATGATTTTATAGATTGGTCATGTAATAAACTTTGCAGTGATGTTTACACAATTTTATATCATAGGTGAAGTCACAGGAAAGGTTTCATTTATGTCATTTCTTTTAAAAAGGTCAGGGAACTGTAAATTTGGATTTCCTTTTATGCACTTGTTGTGTGGGTTGAAGTTGGATGGATGTCCCTGGATTCCACCAGAGATACTTACACTGACATAGGAGTGACTTCCACCAGAGATACTTACACTGACATAGGAGTGAATTTCACCAGAGATACTTACATTGACATAGGAGTGACTTCAATCAGAGATACTTACACTGACATAGGAATGACTTTCACCAGAGATACTTACACTGACATAGGAGTGACTTCAATCAGAGATACTTACACTGACATAGGAGTGACTTCCACCAGAGATACTTACACTGACATAGGAGTGACCAAGTTACAATTATGTTTGTAAGCTTTCTTAGCATCAGCAGGATTAATGTAGTCAGATATTACATGATGTAGTATGACAAATACCTCAATGAATCATAAAAAGTCATGGCATAATTGAAAATGTAATATAAAAAAGTGACTGATTAGCATTGCGTGCTGAGAACGGTTATGAAGGCATATGTTGTGAATTCTTTTGAGTTTTTTATGTGTTACACGAGTACTACCTCCTAGTCAATATTTACAGAGATATCAGCAAAATTAATTTTAATTGTAGAGATTTTTTTCTTAAATTCATGACATTTTATTTTACCCTGACTAGGAGTTCTTCCAGCAGTGTCCAGGAGCTACTCCTTGATTTAATGTGGGATCTTTGGCCAGAACTCTCTAGCTATGGAAGGAAAGCAGCACAATATGTTGACCTGTTGGGATACTTCTCTCTGAAAGCCCCACAGAAAACAGAGAAATCACTGCAGTATGTAGAGAAAGCTGCATCTCTGCTCAAGACACAGAACCAAGTCCTCTCAAACCATCCAAATTCAACCATCTACAAGTGAGTACTTGTTTGTTTCTTCCACAGTAAGACTTCAATGACTCTTCCCCCCCCCCCACACCCCCTCACCCCCTTTCCCAATCTGTTCAAACTACTTTTCTAGTTTTGACCTGGTTAGCAGATATGATGTTGCATCATTATTCTTATCTTACAATTCCACCTTACCTTGGCAGTACATCCTCAGCAGTCAGGTTAAGTACTCATAGATCCATTAAGATAAATTTCTCACAATACTCCCAGGACCGACTGCATGGTCAAGTGGTTAGAGCATCCGACCTTCAGCTGGAAGGTCAGCAGTTCGAATCCTGGCTGGTTCATACCAAAGACTTTAAAAATGGAACCTACTGCCATTGTGCTTGGTGCTCAGCATATGCAATGGAGTAGGGAAAACAAACCAGTGAGCCACAACTGTAAAAAGGTCATGGACGGGCCCACTTAAACCAATTGGTTTTAAACTGAGCCGTAAAACCTTATCTAACCCAGGACCTGACCTTCCTAGAGTCACTGTAAACACAAAAACAAGTTATGTTTTTCATCCAAGAATCATTTCATATAAATAATATTTCTGAAATAGGTCTCAAATAGATACTATAATGCAGATGTCCCTGTATTTGGTCAAAACACAACTGCTTATAAGTAATTGGCAATTCCTTCAAAAGAAGTTGAGCATTTATGTGTGATAAAGTGATTGTATATCTTTCTCTCATTAACCCTGATATCTGATCGATGTTAGATGCAACTTGAAATTTGCTGTTGTCACAATCCTTGCTGCTGACAAATAGGGTATAGTATTCACTCCAATTTTTTGAAGTGGTCATGAAAACAAAGTCTGTTGAATTCTTTTTCTTTTTGTAGTGAATTGGCTGGTCTAGTAGCATTTGATGGATTCTATTTAGAAAGTGAGCCATGTCTTGTTTGCAACAATCCAGAAATACCATTTACAGTGAGTGTACCTTTCTGTTTCATTGGTATAGTCTTACTCTTTCTGGACAATTACTCCCTTTAATTTTTCCAATACTTGACAATAGATATATGTATACTGAAGTATATACGGAGTAAACTTTCGATTAGGAAGTATTGATATTATGTTAAAGGTATTGAAAGAAAGATTAAGAAATTAATGTTAGACTACAGTAATTTTATCAGTCATAATAATCATAATTATAGTAAATACAAAAAAAAACAAGCAATGGAGAATTGATGTTTTCAAAGGGATGGAAAATTGATTGCAAATGCTCCAGTGAGCTTAATGTGGTCATCACTCCAAAAGATAAAGAAAAGCACATCTTTTGCAATAATGAATGCTACCTTATCTTTGTCTTCTTGTGGACCATGTAGGGGGCAGTATTGTTAATGAATGTTTTTGTGGGTAGACTCAGGTTTTAAGATCATGCTTAGACCCTTTGTGTGACTTCAATGATATCTTACAATGAGGTCTCTTATTTCTTGTCTTGTTCCATTAAGCAGATTTAGAGTTCTCCCACTTTCAGTATGTATGTCTATATACTCTATGCCAAGGAATCCCTCTTATCAGTACACAGTTACTGTGACTGCATGTACCTTACTTTAAGTCAGGCCTTGAGTTTTAGATTTTCCAGGTGTGCTACAAATCACACTCCTCAGAAAATTAAGGAGTGTGGTAGGTGTGCTACTTTATTTAACTTCAATAGATTTACCTGAGTTCCCATTCTTTATCTAGGTGTGCAAAAAATCACACTTCTCACAGTGATTTGAGGCGAGTGATGGTGAGTGATCACACTCGCATGCCTCAAAATTCAAGACCTGCTTTAAGTCCAATATTTCCTACATCCTTTGTTCTCATTTATGGACTATGTGTCTTTTACATATTTTTGTTGCTTTAGTTGTTCAGTTAAACCAATGAAATCAGTCAGTTGTCATAGTTAATTCATCTTACACAGAACATGAAACTGACTGCTCTTAAAGTGGACTCACGCTACACAGCCAACTCTCAGATTGTTAAACTGGTTGGCACCCATACCATCTTCAAGATTGCCCTCCGTATTAGTGACTTGAAGCGAACCAAGATGGTGCGTACCATTAACATCTACTACAACAACAGGACTGTTCACTCTGTGGTGGACCTCAAGAACAAGTAAGCACTCACTTGTTGAATTGTCATTCTTTAAAATTAGCACAAAATGTGGTAAGCATATTGATGTGTATTCTGTATGAGACTTGTGGCATTGGCATTTTAGTTGGAAAAGCTCTAGCATTCGATTGTTGACAGAAATATATTGTATGAGATTGTATGTGAATTTACTTTGCATCGAAAGATTGAAATTAACAAAGTTTTGACTTCTCTTTAAAGTCAAACATTCAAACATAATGCATGAACTTATGCATCAAGTGTCAAACTAATTTCTTCAGTTGTTCTTATAACCCTTTGTTGTGATATTGTGTACATAAGATGTCTTTGTTGTTTTATCTTGCAGACCTACAGTATGGCACAAGGCCAAGAAATGTTCCTTGTCATCAGGTCAAACAGAGGTCAAGATTGAGTTCCTTTTGCCAATTGTAGCAGCTAATCTGATGATTGAGTATGCAGATTTTTATGACAACCTGTCTGCTTCAGCTGAAACACTGCAGTGCCCTCGCTGCAGTGCATCAGTACCTGCGAATCCTGGTGTGTGTGGCAATTGTGGAGAGAATGTCTTCCAGTGTCATAAGTGCAGGTAAGTACCAAATTGTCCCTTGTAAAGGATGCCATTTGGAAAGCTTTATGTAAATTACAATTTTTTTTTTTTGAAAGAGAGACAGAGTAAATAACACAAATTAAATCCTTATTGTAGGACTTAAGAGAGGTATTCCTCAGTATGAAAAAGATTTGGAATTTAATTGCTCTTTTCCAGGCCTGAAAAAATGGAATTTTGTAAAAGACTTTGTTCCTCCTCATAAATACATATCCAACATGCATTTTATCCTGAATTTTTATACCCAAGAATATTAGTTTAGCTATGTAGTTTTCATAATGTTGAGATATAAAGGTCATAAGAAAATCAATGAATTTTCTTTTTTATTGTCCTTAACATTTAGGAACATGTAAAAGAAAAGTGTAGCCTAAAATATACTAAAGGGCCTAGAATTGAGCTTGTGCAGTGTGTTAGACTTCATTTCAGTGTTTAAAGACATTAGTGTTTGGTAGATAATACTGCCCCGTTCATTTTAAAGAAACATCAAATGGTCATAAGCTATTTTTAATTATGTATAATTGCTTTCAACCTTGTTGATTCTTTCATTCTGGTACAGAGCCATTAACTATGATGAGAAGGATCCATTCTTGTGTAATTCCTGTGGTTTTTGCAAGTATGCTAAATTTGACTACACACTCACTGCTAAGGCCTGTTGTGCTGTGGATCCAATAGAAAATGAAGAGGACAGGAAGAAGGTAAAAAAAGCATGGCCAGAGGATCTTTTCAACATTCTACAAAAACTCATAATTTCATGGATTTAGGAAAGCTCTTTTTCTACGTAATTTAATATACCTGTGCAAAATTTTTGGGAAACCAGGATGTTGAAAATTGTATTACTCAATTGGAATAAAAATGGGGAATTTTTATTTTATTGTTTTGAAGTGGTGACTGTTCCTCTCTCCGCTACCCAACCCTTACCTTCCTTCCCCATCCTCTTTGTCCCTTCCGTAGAAACACTAATTTGGAAAAGAGATTTTGGTTTATGTTGAAAGACTTACATGTATTTCATTGTTGTTTTCTATCAAATGTATCAGTCAGAAGTAAAATTATTCAGAACTTTAGCCATTTATCATTGTACTAGTCACACTGGGGCTTCTAATTATCAAGTATAATAATTGAAAGGTATATGTGATTATCGTAACCTTACCTTAAAGGGAGAAGGCAGTTCCCCCAAGTTTATTTTCAAAAATTTGCTAAATCTTACAGATCTCCTCTTATTTCTCTCACAAGTATTTTCATAATGTTTCTGTGTCAAATCATTGAATATTTAGGGTAAACCAATGAGTTATTCTGCATAAATTTATGAAGTAAGTAACAAAAATATTGTCACATAATTGATATGAGCCATTCCTGAACTAGTGTACTGGGGTACACTGCTTCAGATTGGGGGGGACTGCATCACCTTTAAACACCATTACTTTTATGTCTCAGCAAGTATCTAGCTCCCTGTCCAAGATATTTCTTTTCACAAAAAAGAGACAATTAAGTGAGATTTATAAACTGTCCTACTTGAGTTTTAAATTCTTGGACAAAGTAATTTCAGTGGGGGGGGGGGGGGCTTATAAATCATATATACTCGGGCTAGTCTCATGTATTCAGTGTGGAGCAACTGCATATGACCTAACAAGAGAATTCAGTGTTTTGAAGTCACCAGTTTGTCTTGATTCAATGAGATCGCACTTACTGTATATTTTCCTCATGTTGGCTGTTATATTCACAGGCAACAAACACCATCAATTCCCTTCTAGAAAAGGCAGATCGTGTTTACCGTCAGTTGGTATCGCACCGCCCTCAACTGGAGGTACTGATTGCCAAGGTACAGGAACCAGGTCTGGAAAGGCCTCAGGTAATCAGTCTGTTTTATCTACAGTTATTTAGGGTTGTTGTGAAACTTAGCAAAACCTGGTTTCATTATATCTATGTGTAAATTACATTTTGGTGAAACAGTTCAGCATTCATATGTTATACTTCTTGATAGTCTTTCTTTAAATACAGACAAGTATGGTAGGAATAGATCATTTTCTCAACCAGGATGTCTTTACCTGTGTAATGAAACATGGTTACTTAATATGATTCAAAGTCAAGAGTTCTTATGTGCTTACATCCAATAATTCAAGTTTTAAGTTTTTTTTGTGGTATTCTGTAAGTGAAGTCATAATTTGTGGGGTATATTCAAGAATTTATTGCTTGTTGGGCTATGTTCAGTTAGTCAAAAATCTGCTGATACTACATCTTTACCAAATACTGCCTCCACCCAACATCATCCATCTGCTTAACCACAATGTCTGTTAATACAGGATGGTGCTGCATCAGGTCCCACCACTACCACTACCACCTCAACTACAGCTACTGTCAATCGTGCCATTCAGCTGTTAGCCCAGAGATATTCAGGAGACTGCAAGAACACCTTTGAGGAGCTCAGCAAGATAATCCAGGTCTGTCATTATTTACATTTTATGAGATCATTGAAGGATGGGAGATTAAAAACAATCATGTAGAAGAAACTTCAATTTTGTGATGCAACTTTTCTCAATTGCAGAATATTTCAGTGTTACCTTTCTTTTTACATGCAACTAATTTCTGTTTGACTTTTCACGGCAGTGTAAAAAATTTAAGCACTGGATATTTGCATGCATGCACTTTACAGATTGGTGTAACAAATTAAACTGCAAATAAGTCCTTGCATAATTTGCTGAAGATGGAGGCATTCTTCAAATTATCATTCTTTTCTGTGTCTATGATTCCTAAACAGAAAGTCTTAGCCTGCCGTAAGGAGCTTGTGGAATATGATAGGCGACAGCGTGAAGCCTCACAGAAGAGTAGTATGCCACACTCTGGAATGACTCCTCTGACCTCACCTCTTCCTAGCCCTCACCCATCACCATCTCCAAGCTTTACTGCAGTCTCTGTGCCTGCATGTAAAGTCACCCAGAGAAAGTAAGATGTTTTATTATCAGAGTAATCTCTCCATTGTAAATATTTGTATACAGCTGCTTTAATGTTGAAAGTGCTTGGATTTAAATGGGTCACTTTTAAGGCTGTAAAAGCTTCTGAATTTTATTGCTTCACCAAGATGATCATGCAGGTGTGTTTAAATTTCATTTGTTGATGTATATCCATAAACATTGCTGAGTTAAGTCCATTATCATGTTCTGCATAAGTGCAGTTTCTAAAAATAAAAATGAATATTTAAAATATTTTTGCAATATATGTTTCACATGGAAAAAATTGTTGAAAGTTCCTGAGTTTTTGTCTTTCTGGTAGTGTAAGAACCTTAGAATATTTCATCAGAGAGAGAGAAATTTTAGTAATATGGTCATCAGCCTGAGTCACTTTTCACATAGAAATTCTGTTTGACATGTCAGGGTAGATGCAGTCTATTTAGTAAGATATAAACAATGTGACTAAATTGGTAAAGTTTTAACATGAGCCTTTCTTAAACCCAGGCCTCTTGTAGCAAAACACTTGATAAAAGAGGTATTAAAATAAAATCACCAGCTAAATTAAAGCTTCTAATAGGTCTTTAAGTGAGGCTTACCCAGGAAATTTGTATCAGATCTCACTGCTTGTACGTCTTTGTGAGTTACCCGTAGCTATGTGTGACCTTTCATTTAAATCTGTTGTGTTTTCTTTTGAAAGTGCTGGACGATGCTATGGGTGTTCTGCCGCAGCCACAGAGCACTGTGTAACTCTACTAAGAGCTTTGGCCACCAACTCAGAAACTAGAGACATACTAGTGAAGCAGGTAAGTTAATATTTTACAAAGAATATTTACGGTTTTATCAAAAGAAAAATGAACAATAGTGTTTTTTTTTCTAAATAGTAGCATTTTATATATGGAAAGATCTTATAAAGTGTTGTATGCAGCATAGGGAATACATTATAGGGAGTCTTACTGATATAGGTGTGGAGGGAAGATGCATATCACAGGTATGATGGTATAAAACTTTCACATTTGCACCTGAGTGAATATGTAATATTTTGTCAAAATAATTCACAAAATGCTAGGCAGGAGGTCTCCCTTTCTTGAGATAATGTAGAATAGACAAGAAAGTATTTTGCAGTGACTCAAAATGTTATCTTAATCTTAATTATCAGGGATTACTGAATGAATTAGCAGAGTACAACCTACGAAGTGGTTATACCAGCTACCGTAATGAAGTCCGTCAGTTGATATTCCTACTGACTAAAGACAACCCTGTAGCCACACAAATGTTGAATGATCTCATTATGTCAAGGATAAGTAGCATCCTTAGTGATAAAGTCAACCCTGATATGGTGAGTAAAATATTAAAATGTGATATTATTTGTATGAGTGAGATTTTGTATGACTATACACTAAGTGCCTTTGATAATTGCATCTTGCTGTGAGATATTTGATTAGTGACAGAGTGAAGAAGTAATGGAAAAGATAATTGTAGAGAAAAAGGCCCAAACCCTGTTATAATCTATTTTCTTCTTGTAAGCATGAGAGGCAGTATCAGGCCTGTAACCATGTTGGCCTAGTAAGAAGTATTGCTTTTTCCATTGAAGAAAGGTGAAGTGGAATTTCTAAAAGTTGAGTAACTTTATGTGTGTAAACAAAGCCATAGGTAGGGTTTTGTCTAGCTGTAGGTTTAAGTAACAAATTTTTGGAGTTAGTCAAAGATGCTCAAATGCTAACTGTTGCAGCAATATTCAAATTTTGAAGTGTTTGTCCAAGAGTTGGACTGAGTGAACTGGCAGTGGGGGCCATCCATCCCCCTCTCCCCCAACCCCTCTGGTTACAGGCCTGTAGACCACTGTGTACTATGATTAGTTCATAATTTTGTGTCATATATCATACATATTTCTCTGAAATTTGATGTGATATTTCACCTAGATTACTTCATACCTTTTTAGGTATTCATTAATTTTATACTGTTTTACTTCATCTCAGGCAAGCAATGTTCGATATTTAATGTTACTACTCATGAGTACCTGCACTGTGGAGAGGTATGACTCTTGTTGGGAGATGAGACTTAAATGCAGTAAGTAAACATCAACTTTTATTATCAGCTTCAATCATATCTTGACATCTTTAGTTATAAACTAAATGTAATGTTGAAACTGCAATATTTCTTTTGTAAAATAGCTAATATTAATTTTACATAACCTCCAGAAACTTGCCTAATTCCTCCAAAAGATATCATTTATGCATTTATTCCTTTGTTTGGTACATGGCTGTGTCTTTGAATTCTTTCTCTACCAATTTTTGGCACCTACAAAAGTTTGGTTCAATTTTGTAATCTTTCATTAAAGCTGTTCTCATAACTATTGCTCCAATCATTAGGAAGCAATTTCACTTTTAGAAATATAAAATAATGTCAACGATCTGTTTTCTTTCCAGTCATGAAACTGTTCTTGAAGTCTGTGAAGATCTCCAGCCCTGTGGTGATGGAAAATATCACACTTCCCTGCCTGAAGGTGTTGCATCATGTGATAAAACCAGTTGCACCATCCAGTAAGAAGAATAAGGTCAGCAGATGTATTGTAATTTGAACAAGAAGGAGGCAAGACTTCACTTCTTCCATATTTCCCTTGTCACAGATTTGGTCTAAAATGCAGCTCTGAAAGCTATGGCTGCAGCCACTCGGGTGGGTGGGGGAGGGGGGGATACCAATAATTTACAGCAACAGTGAGAGGACACCAAAGCATTGGAAAATGCATGGGGAGACAATTAGATATACATGGGGAGGGTAAGAAGAAGGAGCTGTGGTATGATGCTAACAAACTTTGTTCTGGGCCATCATCTTAACAGCTTTTAAAGCACTCTTCTAGGCCACAACTGGACAAATTGTGGCCCAGTGTCCTTTTTGACTTGGCATGCTAAGATGTTTTGAAATTCCTAATTTCACAGCTATCTCAAAGAATGGTTTAAAAATATGCATTTCTTCTAACCAAACTGTGTGAAAATCAAGCAGCACAAATCATAAATTTTATATCTGACATGTCCCATAGTATCATAAAAACAACTTACATTGCATATTATGCAAGTGATTTGGGTCAAGACTGTGCATTTTTGGTGCACACTCATGTCTTAACACAGGTGATAAATGTTCAGGTAGACATTGATGAAAAACTATCAGCACAATATGATATTGAAGTATTTCTTTACATCTGCCAGACAAATACTGGGAAAAATGTCTTAATTCATTTTTATTTCTTATTCTTGTTTTTAAAGGAGGAGACAGTTGGAAACCTAAGCACTGTGAAACCTGTAGGCTGGGATGTTTATATTAACACCAAGGACTGGCTGAACCAGCCAAAAGACATGTATGAGTACTGGAAGCAGAGGGTACCATCAAACACCCCGGGTAAGGGTCATTATGAATAGACTTCATGTAGGCAATATGTAATACTTGGGAGGAGAGGGGTGGGGATAAGAAGACAGCAGAAGCCTTGCGTGAAAGAGGAACTTTCCCTGCTCTGAACAAGAGAAAAAAGGTTTGTAACTTACCCCTCCCCTTTCTTCACAATACTTTTTTTCAGTTTACACTTTCTTTGATCTTTCAGAAGCAACTGAGTCCCCCACCAGTAGTAGTCAGCATGTTAGAGGAAAGTACTTGATGGAGAAATATGCTCGTCGGTGGATGGTAGAAGCCAAAAAATCTCCTGATAGTCTTCACTTGGGAGGCACTACATGGTTGAGAAGGGTGCTGTTTTCCCCTTCCTCTAGATCAGCTAGACAAGTGGCCTGTAACATTGTGGAATCCATCTGCCAGGTAAGATCATGGTATCTTTGCTGGTGTCTGCTACAAGAAATGACAGAACCTGAATAATTCACTTTTATACATTGATGATGACAGTACTATAAGGTTTCACTAACAGCTTTAAAAAACTTGAAACTGTTGTAATTGAATGGGTCATTTTGAAGGCCTTGAATGTGCTTGAATCTTGTTATTTAATTACAGGATAGAATAAGTGCTTCAATTCATCTGTTGAATAGTGTTATATGAATATCATAGATTAAATTTCATTAGCAGCATCCTTTCAAAAAAGTAAGGTAATTTTTGGAAAAGCTGTGTAAATATGTTTCAAAAAAGGATTAGCTTGGTTATCTTCTTCAAGGTAATATGCAAACCCTCGTTGTAATGTATTGGAGGTTTTTCAAGCTTTCTGTGGGCACTTCTTAAGAACAGTTGACTGTAAAGCTTTCATCTGTTCCTAAATATCTCCATCAATTACTTCCTCTGTCATCTCTGCAGGTGTCAAGTCGCCGTCAGCAGATGTTAGATCTCTTGACCAGTTATTTGGATGAGATTGGTCCCAGTGGAGAGAGTGCAGTAGAGTTCATTACCCTCTATCAGCGACTGATTAGTGCAGCACATTGGAAGCTTTACCTAGCTGCTAAAGGTGTACTACCACATGTAGCTACTCTCATTACAAAGGTGATTGCTACAGTTACTTTTTTAATTCCTCTCAAAAGGAGCCCAAATTTTAACTAAAAAATCTTTCATTTGAGGAGTTTTCCTTTTATTTTTTAAAGAGTGTCTCTTTTCTGCTTATTTTCGCAACACTTGAAACATTTCTCTTCATCTCCCATTATCCTTATTTGCTAGTACAAAAATTACTTTTTTGTGGAACACATACGTAAATATAGTCTATACTACCATTCATTTCTTACAGGCTATTTGGTATTATGACATCATAAATTTTGAAATCAGAAGATGAGTACAGAGCCTACATTTAGTATAGTTACTGAGATGGCAACCATTTCCATTCATTAAATCTCATAATTTTCATCCTTTCAGTGATTTTACAGGGCCTGGAGGGATGGGGGGGGGAGGTATTCCAAGCATTGTATACCTCAGATATACTCATTGCTATTGGTGCTTTGGATTTCCTTCTGTTTTTATAGTGTTATTACTTTCTAACTCATAACTCATTGCTGTCCAAGAGATAGAATAATTTACAGCATTTCTACATTAATAATTTTTTCACATCTCTGCTTTTCAACTTTTCATTTTTGAAAGCTTTATTCCATTGTTCTTACAGGAGATTGAAGTCTTGTCTATCCTAGAAGACACCACCCTGACCTCTGACCTCTCCCAGGGTTATGCCCTCAAGATGCTGACTAGTATGTTACCATTTTATTTCAGTTTTAGTATAGGTATACTGTAGTCCAGCGTTATGCCACTTGTGGTCCACTGGCCCCGAAGTTGACTAGAAAAAAAATGTAGTCTACAAAAATACTTTGGCTTGGTACAGGCCTAATGTGAGGTTGTCCATTATTTTTTTATTAGTAGGAAGAACCCCCTGAGCCAAAAAGATTGTGTAACACTGCTGTAGTCAACATGCTGCTTTGAATCTTGAGAATGTGTTTACAATTCTAATGTAGTTTAACTTTATTTCATTAAACTCTTGTGCCATTTTCATAAAGAGACATAAAATGGCTCCCAGTGTATGCAGACCTCTCAATTTTCTTTAATATTTAATTACGTTATTTTTCTTTAAATTGAAGTTCATATTGTTTTTGATGACACATAAACTGTGTTCTAACTGATACAATGCCATACCTCAATTGGTGTATCTCTCTGCCAGATCTCCTGTCATCATTCCTGGAGGTGGAGTCTATCCGACGTCATTACAAGAGCAAGCTGCTTGGTCCAGTACTCCATGGATATCTAGCTCTGAGGAAACTAATTGTCCAGAGAACGAAACTGATTGATGAGACCCAGCAGATGCTACTAGACCTGCTGGAAGACATGACTACAGGTAAGTGACATGTCAATCAAACAAAGATGTTGTGTGTTCAGGAGAACTTTCTTTTGAGGCGGTTAGGGAAGGATTTGGGTTGATTGTTGTCATAGTTCAAAGGTAGGAACACAGATGTCTCCTTCAATCCTTGAGAAAATACATGGCACAGCATCCCTGCTCCCCCTGTTCAATGTTGAAATTGCTTTAATTTTGAATATCTTTTGGATGGGACAACATTGATCTAGGGGGGAGGGGATTTTGGAAGACCAGCGAGTCTATCTAAGTAGTTGCTACATTTGTGCAAAATTGTCCCATCATTTTTGTCTAGGACTGTAGATTGAATTTACGTAATGTAACATTTTGATAACAGACTGGTATTGGTAAGATATCTTCAAGTTACAAAGTTTGTATTTCTCATTTACCACCTGAAGAATCTTCATTTTTGACCTGTACATTATCTTCATACAAGACACATGTCAGGAAAGTCCTCTCTGTTGTCAACTTTATGATTAAAAGCATTGATCTTTCTACATATAGGGACTGAATCTGAAACAGGAGCATTCATGGCAGTTTGTGTTGATACTGTAAAGCGGTATGGACTGGATGACCTTCGAACCCCAGTCTTCATCTTTGAACGTCTCTGTAGCATTATCTATCCAGTAAGTCACTTATGTGATTTAACTTATACAGTTGAAAGAAAAATGTCAAAACGTTTTCAAACAAGTCTCTATCAGAGATGCATTTTGGGGGTTGGAATCATGACGTCAGGTCACTAAACAGTTAAACTTGCTATACTACTGCAAATACTGGTGAAGGTAATTGCTGGGCTGTACCGTGTGCACAACATGCCCTACACATTGTTTTTACTCTTACACATTGTGATGTAGGCAGAAATGACATGTATCCAACTGCAAGAATTACAACCAATTCAAGATTTAATCTTTATGCATACCCTTTATGTTTTGAATGATTTGATCTTTTTCAGATTGTTTGCATCTTAAGAGATACGGATACAACATAAAGCCCATAGATAACTGATAGAAACATTAGTGTTACTTTTATGGAAATTCTTTAACTTCTGGTTGTTATGAAGAGAGTGATTTGTGTATTTTTGCCAAATTTTAATTTTGCAGGAAGAGAATGAAGTTGGAGAGTTCTTTATGACTCTGGAGAAAGACCCTCAGCAGGAAGACTTCTTACAGGGTCGCATGCAGGGTAACCCTTACAGCTCTAATGAACCAGACCTGGGACCCACTATGAGGGATGTCAAGAATAAGATTTGCAGAGGTATGAGTATAAAAAGTGTCAGTAAATTTCACAGAGGGTCATGTTTTACAGAGGTGCAAGTTCAGTATTTTGAACATAGGAGGCTGCCTGCTGTCTTCATGGTAGAAAGTAATGTGGTTGATGAAGTAGGCAGTGGGATGTCCGTAGCATTTCTACTAACTGGGATATGAATGAATTCATCATTGCTTGGTAATTTAAAGCTAGTCTTTGGAATATTTAAAAGGTTTTAACACTATGAAGTTGACTAGAATTTGCCTAAACTTTTTGTAATAATTTAATATTAAGCATGTAAAACACTATTTGAATGTTTCTAATCTCTTGGCATATGCATGATATCTATCTGGCCAAATAATTTGGCCTATTACTTTAACTACTAGTTCATCTTTGCAGTGATGCTGTAGGGTGTTTTCAGTTCTGTAGGTAGGTTTTGGGATGTGATTCGGGATAAACAAGGGGAGGGGGAATGTTATTAGTTTATTGAAAATTAAATGGCTAGGTTATACCCAGACCCTGAATCTTGAATTTTGAGGAGGGACATAAGCTTTGGAAAGGTATTGGGCATAAACAAGGATTAAGTGTAGCCTAACTTATTTTGATAATGGATCATTATAGTCTTTGGTGGGGAGGGGGTGGGGGTTTTAATTTAATCTCTTGTAGAAATTAACCCATGGATATTCAAAATTTTTCTTTTCAGATTGTGAATTGATTGCATTGCTTGAAGATGACACAGGCATGGAGGTAATGATTTATCTCTTTCAATATTTAATCTTGTTCATGAAAGTACTGATCAAACTAGAAACAAAAGGAGAGCAGCCAAATATTACTTAAACCGATGATGAAACGCTTTGTACATTTATGCAACAATCTGCTCTTTTATGTGATTATTTAAGTGCAATATTTCATTTTATGTCTTCCAAGTCTTGTAAAAATGGTGACATATCTTTAGACAGTGCCATTCCAGAAACAATGCAGCTGCTCATGGTGTTTCACAGAGAGAGGATGAATCAACTTTGGAGCAGTAAATATTGGTTTAGAGTCAGCTTGTGGAAGTAGATAGATTAGTACATGTTTGGAGATGGTACAGTAACAGATTCTACAGAATTGTAGCAGAAAAAATAAGTATTTTAATAGCTAAGCCTTTAGAAGAAGTTTAAAACACATAAGTAAGCTTTGATTGTAGATGAAATAAGTCAGTGTGTGATACATCAATTCGAAAACATGATATCCTAAATTTTTTCAGCTCCTTGTTAACAACAAAATCATGAGTTTAGATCTTCCTGTCAAAGAAGTCTACAAGAAGATTTGGTGCCCAGATAACGAGGTCAGTGTTCTGATGAGATCCTGATAGAAAGATTAGTTTTACTGAATTTAACTGTATTTTCGTTTCATTGCAGTATCAATGTTTTTTAGTAATATAATTTGAATGTAGAGTCACTTTGCAATTTCACCTCTAAAAATGAGACAACTGTATTCAAGGTTTAACTCCTCTTACAAGTAGCCATATACCTAAAAAGAAAAATTTATTCTGTTTCAATTGCAGGCCATGGTATTGTTTAAAGTCTCTCAGCCTGACTTTTTCTGTTTCTGTTGTGTAAAAGACACATCTTTTTTGCTTCTGCTTTTAATGAGTAATGTAGCCTTTAGTATTTTAGGTTGTAAAGCGCCACTGTTTACTCCATTGTCTTGTATAAGTGAGCGCTATATAAATTATTGTATTATTATAATGGTACAGTTTCTCATTATTTGTTTTGTGTGTATTTTTGCTCTTATGTTCTTTCTGCCCATTGTTTGTTCAGGGAGAACCCATGCGTATCATCTACAGAATGAGAGGTCTACTAGGAGATGCCACTGAAGAATTTATTGAAAATCTGGACAACAGCACAGGTATGACTGAAGCAAGATATGCCTTTGGAGGCTGTTCCTATAACTTATGTTCTAAAATTGCAAACTTTGTAAAATTTCATCGGTATTCCTTGGAGTGGTTTTCAAATTTCAAAGAATATTTACAGTATTTTGATTACAATATTAAAGAATATTAATGGAATGGAATAGCTCCCTTAAGCATATATTAATGTAATGTCAGTTTTTCTTTGGATTTTTTTTCCTACTAGATGAGGAAGCAGATGATGAGGAGGTTTACAAGATGGCCGGTGTAATGAGTACCTGTGAAGGACTGGAGGTCATACTCTATAGGTAAATCATCATAAAAATCTATGGTGTATTGATACTGTCCAAATATTTAGGGTAAAGACCAATCAACAAAGAAAAAATGTATTGAGGCAATTAGTAAAAACAAGATAATTTCAAAAGATAAAAGCTTGCAGATTTCTTACTGTGAGGATGTTGTGATTGTTCAAAGTTTTGTTTGTAAATGATGTGATAGATATTTTTGAGTTCAATAAATACAACCATTTTCTGTGGGCTTTTAATGTATTTTACATTCTTTGGCAATCTCCAGGCTTGCTCATCTAATGGACCTTGTTCGTGGCCAGCAACTTCTTACCCTCCTTCTAAAGCTACTTGGATTCTGTGTTAAGGTCAAAGTTAATCGTCAACAGCTCATCAAAACAAAAATGCAGACAGTAAACATTATGATGGCAGTCCTCAACAGGGTAAGTGAGAGGGTTGTGTGTCTTCAACAGGGTAAGTGAGAGGGTTGTGTGTCTTCAACAGGGTAAGTGAGAGGGTTGTGTGTCTTCAACAGGGTAATAAATGGAGACATAGGGCAATGTGTCTTCAACAGGGTAAGTGAGAGGGTTGTGTGTCTTCAACAGGGTAAGTGAGAGGGTTGTGTGTCTTCAACTGGGTAATAAATGGAGACATAGGGTAATGTGTCTTCAACAGGGTAAGTGAGGGGGTTGTGTGTCTTTAACAGGGTAAGTGAGATGGTTTTATGTCTTCAACAGGGTAGGGGGAGAGAGGGTTTTGTGTCTTCAACAGGGTAGGGGGAGGTGCATAAATATGCCATTAATGGAGAAATAGGGTAAATATGTCTTCATCAGTGTGAGGTGGGTATGTAAA
>WURT03061964.1:0-13802 GCA_009936505.3 Holothuria glaberrima | reverse complement strand
CATCCCGCATGAATGAATTTTACGATCGTACGACATACTGTTACGTAAAGAATATTACCATAACGTTTGTGATGGCGAATCATCCGCATAGCGGCAAACAATGGTCTATGCAGCGCGCGGCTTATCCTACTATTACTACAGTAACAGTAGAAATCCCTAAGCCAAGGGATTAGCCCGGAGAGTCGCTCCGCAGGGCTCCGCCACTCTTCCCCAAACGCTCCGCACGACCTTGGCCAGAGGTCGGCCCGAGCGTTACAATATATATATATATGCACAGTGGTGTACGCAGGATTTCTCTCAGGTGGGAGTGGCCATGCAGTATGTTGTGTGATAGCTAGCCTGGGGGAGGGGTGTAAGGGGAGGGAGTGTCCCCCTCCCCCTTTGAAAATTTTTAAAAAATCACGTGTCCTTACATGCAATCTGGTGCCACTCATGCTACCTTTTGAAGTAAAATTTGTGTTACAAAATTTACGCAGTTTTAGGCTCTAAAAAAAATTGGCATCGGGGAGGGAGCCATGGGGAGACAACCCCTCCCTACGAAAATTTTTGAAAAATTAGGTGTCTTTACATGAAATCTGGTGCCACATATCTTGCTACGTTTTGAAGTAAAATTTGTGTTGAAAAGTTACGTATTTTTAAGGATTTAAAAAAAAAAGAAAAATTAGCATCCGTGAGGCCGAATGCCCCCTGCGTACGCCACTGTACAGACATGTATCTTTTAATTCGAAAAAATATAGCTAACGTTACTGAGAGATACGAGCAACCGGACCTCTTCACATTAATGGGAGTAACGATTCGGCCTTAGATTTGACTAAAAAGGACTGCCAAGATCAGCAACGAAATGACTCTTTTTTAACTTCCAACAGATGTGATTTATCCGTTAATTTGATTTACATGTATGTACATACTATCATAGATGTTACTTATCTGATCCAAATTTCCATGTTATGAAATCATGGACCTATGTGATTTCGAGACTCAGACGACAATTTCCCTTGGCGAACTCATTCATGTAGGGGACTGGCGTCAAAGGTAAGAATGCAGCTGGGTAAGCTAGTAGGAGCCTGCACTGTGCGTACGTACCGTTAATCTGCTATACAGTACCAAGGCGAAGCGTGGCTGTCTTACTAAATGCAGTCAAAACAACCGTGTACCGTGTACGTACGTGGACGTGGGATACAAGAAACGTGATCACATGCCTATCTTGCATGACACATTTGAGAAACTGCATCCACTGGACCAAGATGTGCACAAATGTATCGGACAATTTTGTTTTTCACAATACACACAAATATAGCATGAAAATTTTTGGGGGGCTTAAGCGAATTTTTTTTTGGGGGGCTTGAGTCCCCAACCCCCCCCCCCTTAAAACCGCGCCTGTGAGTTGGTAACCAATTTTGTTGTCAAATCACTACAATCCACCTTGCTTTGCTTCCTAATTTGTAGGGATAGGATAAAATGTTCCTACTTGGTAGTTTCCTCCCGGTTGTGACAACCAACCGCGCAGCAAATTTTCCTCATTGTGAAATTTTAGTGCGATTACAGCCCTGTACTGCGGCACGCCTAATTTTTTCCCCACGAGGTTATGGGCAAATCCGAATTTTGAGAATTTTGAAAATTGTTTCAAAATAGTGGTTAGAGTCATGATATAGGTTAGGGTGGTATAGGTTAGGGTTACGTGCTCTAGGGATATTTGGCATGTTCTTTCATAATCCGGTGTCAGAATTACCAAGTAGATAAACTGGCATTCAGTAGTAAGGGGTGTGGCCAATTTCCAAGAAGTTGATTGGTCCATTGCAATGATTTGTCCATAACGTCGTGGGAAAAAAATGCGCCGGCACTACATAGCTAGTTTGACGGCCAACATGGACGGTGAAAAAGGAAGTTTGATAACGTCGTGAAAAACCTCTATTGTGGTGTTAAAACGTTGGACACCTGAATTTGCGCACGGCACGATCATTTTCCCAGGATGTTTGTGGGTAAACCGGATCCTCAGGAATTTGCATAATGTATTAGAAGTTGGGGTTAGGGTTTAGAAAACAGGCTAAGGATACCCTCTCCATGGATAATCGGGTGCTGCTGATCCCATGATTATGATAAAAGTGAGGAATAATGTCCAAAAAAGTGTTTTTTCAAGAATGTCATATGACATGAAATAGCGCGCCTATACGCAAGCCTTTGATTTCCTTTCTTTCCCCGAGTTTCTGACGGACTCGGTCACTCGTCCAACTACAACGACGGTCGTTGATACGGCCGTCACATGTATAATAATCAATTTGCCGATGGGCCTTCAACTTGAATGGGCCAATTAGATAAACAGCTGAAAATCGAAATAGCCGATAACAGACTGGCCGCGCGCTCCCGTTCTCTATTTCTCGTTTTATTTTATTTTCATTCTCCGTCTTCCCTTTCACTTCCTCTCTTTCCATTTTTTTTCCCTTCTTCACTCTTCCCTCTTCTTTTCCTCCTCTCCTCTTTTCCTCGTCCTTTTCTTCCCCTCTCCCCTTTTTACCGACAGACTGAAAATTTGCCGACGGCGGCCAAATATTGTGGGGGGGGGGTGACACCCCACACTCTCGCTTCGCCCCTGAGTATAATACAAGGATTTACGTGAATGTTGGGAATTTCGTCTCATTTCGCTAAACCTAGGAAGTGTTTTCTTTAAGATTTGTCTGTTTTGAGGTACGGCTAGTGACTCAAGGAGTCTAGGGAAGTGTAATCTAAGTTATTCCCGACAGGGTCCAACTGCCCCGACAATTGACCTGTATCAGCTTTAAATAAGTACACATTCTTTGTAGTGTAAAAAAAAAACGCGTTTTGCCTTTTCACAGTTTACGTTCCGGGAAAAACTTTAAATCACCGCAGAACTATTTCCCTCTAGTATACATTAAAAATGCCCCGCAATGGCATGGTATAGTACACAGGTTTTATTTAAATCCTCCCTCACAAACCCCTCAAAGGCGTCGGGACTTCTGGTAGCTTACCCCGTGGGGAGTCTGCCCTCCGTATGTCAAAGCCTGGCACCAACCCCTGACTGGACTCACGTCGACTAAAACGTACGTACCGGTATATACTGTGCATACAAGGGAAGGACTGTAGCACTACTAACAGGTCTCGGTCTCAGTCTCGAATAGTCATATCTCGGTCTCGGATAGTCATGTATCGGTCTCGGTCTCGGATAAGCCGGCCTCGGATACAACACTGGTATATACTATTGCATTGCACGGAGTAAAGCTGTCTATCATTGATAACAATTTGATTAGTAACTCGCATTTCTACAATTTAACATAACAGATCATATCAATGGAAATTAAAGACCGAATGGTTAGATTTAAAAAGAGACTTTAATATGGATAGGAACCCGCAGCAAACATCATCAGCGGCAGCTATAGCATATACATGTATATTTATTATTGATTTCTAATAACTTATTTCAATGGTATACAGCCTGCATCTATATTCTGTCTGTAAATTGGGGAGAATAGTTTCGGGCCCGTAACCAGCTTCACATTTTTAGGGGGGGGGGGGCAAGTGTTGTGCGTTGCATAAAAGATTCCACCACATTAATTATTATGCACTTTCAATTTTCATCTGGGGGCAGAAATATTTTGGGGGCATTGCCCCGAAATGCCCCCCTCCGTGGCTACGGGCCTGAGTAGCTTATTGATTGTCAGTGTGTACGCGGTCAAACGTCTCGTGAAATTAAAACGAAATTTTATGAGTCTTTTAAATTCAGTATACAAAAAAGAGATTGACTGACAACCTTAGGGGCATAAATGGACTTTTTTTGAAATAACAATACGTAGTGTTTGTGCTCTTTTTATTTATTTACGATTTTCAGTTCGACCTTTACTGCATCACGAAGGAGAAAGAAAACTTCTATATGTTAGGTCACTCGATCTGTGACGATAGTAAATAAACATCGGGTCAGGGCTGTATCCGAGTCTCCCTAACATGAGTTCGGGCCAGATCCAGTTTTAGTGACCCCCTTTCCGGGCCAATTCCCTGTCTGAGTCAGTTTCGATTTCGATTCCAAGGGCCAAATTCCTCGTCGATCCTTGTCTGAGAATATTTAATTTACCATTTAGCATATCATATTGTTTTCCATCTTTTAACTTGTGCAGTTAACCAATTAGGCCATTGTTAGGTGTCAGGCTCATTCTGGGCCACCCAGTGTTCACGTAAACTGTGTGTGAATGGTTAAACATAGCACTGTACATGAATAATACTAGCAGAGAGTCTTCTATAATCTCCACGAAACTTTCATTTTTTCGCACTCGACTGGACTCGGCTCAGAGTCCGAGTCCATTTGCAGTTCCTTTGGGACCAATTCCGATTCCGGGACCTTCCTTTCCCATGAAAAGCGGACTCGTGTCCAGAGTTAAGTCAGAGTTCGCATTCGGACGTTGCAGTCATGCTCATGCACTGTAATGGAAAACTAGTACAAATCATGATAAAGACAAATATGGTTCTTTGAGCAGTACACCCAAGTACAGGCATGCGCAGATACTGTACTTTACCGCTGCAATTAATCGTAGTTAAACTATGTGTTTTCCTATTTTTGCTAAGTGGCCCGGCCTGCTATGCAGGTTTATCTTTGTACTATCTTTCTGTTCATTCTCCACTAACGTTAAAATGTGACGCATTTGTGTGACAACACAATTTAAAGATAAAGGTATTTACATTACATTAACGTAGGCTATTTATAGGTCTCGCTTAGTTATACAACATATCAATCAAATTTCCACGGCAAAGGTCAGAATTGAAACTTTCACTTCCTCGACCACAGTATATATGTTTAACACACAAGTTCTTTCACAATACACCATGGTACTAGTGCTCATTGACGTGAGTGCCATGACTCTCGGTATGTACTATACTAACGAATGGGTTTGCACAATTATAACGCTGTAGCCAGCGAACATTGGTACTGATTGACACTCATTGTCGGATTCACGATCAGTAACGGTCTGGAAAAACCATTTTTCTATTTTATAAAATTGAAAATCGCCATGAACAGAAAATTAAGTGCTTTCTAAGTTAATTGAAACAATACAACAAGGATCATGATAAACGGTAGGAACAGGAGAGATTTTCCTGGTGACGGCAGCTCATCACGAACGTCGGTAGGTAACAAAAGATCGCAGAACGGGAGCGATGAGTCTCCAGATAATACAAATTCAAGAGAAGAAGAAGAAAACGATGACGGGTATGTTTGAACAGAATACTGACGTTTTTACGAATTTGTTTTCTAAATAAAACCCAAAATTTTCAAATTTTCCTTAAAGGGAGACGGCAGCCCCCCAACTTTAGTTTCAAAAATTTGCTAAATCTTACAGATCTCCTAACTTATTTCTCTCACAAGTATTTTCATAATGTTCCTGTGTAAAATCATTGAATATTGAGTGTAAACCATTAAGTTATTTTGCATAAATTTAGGAAATAAGTAAGAGAAATATTGTCACATGATTGATTGAAGCCATTCCTGAACTAGTGTACCAGGGTACACTACTTCAAACTGAGGAGACTGCATTTTCCCCTTAAACAAAAAGCTCAAAATTTTCAAGTTTTGTCAGTAAAATCCCAAAGCGAGTCAAGTTCTAACTTGCTTCGGTGTTTTACCTAAGCAGCTGCCCTGAAATGCATGTTTGTCCAACCCACGAAAAATAACCTAACATGCTGTTAATTTACAGGGGCTCATTGAGTTGACATCGATTATTTTTGGGGCAAGTTTGAAGGAAATCATTGCATGACAATGCTTCTAATTAGCCTTATGAGTCATGTTTCACTTTCTGCAGTTACCAAAAATGTGAGAAAGTGTATTGTTTTTGTGGAAAGGATTGCATATGATTACTACATAATGGTAAAAAGTGTCTGGTCACAAAGTTATAATAAATGATTTAAATCATTAATTACCCCTGTCATAGCCATTTCAGCGGTGAGTCAGATGTGCAAAATCTCTTAGTTTGATCATTTACCATCAAGATGTGAGTAATTCTCAACAGTTGTGAAAAAAAATTTTGAATTTTGTGAACCAACTCATTAAGCCCCTTTAACGTTGATACGTACTCAAGAATAGTTGCTACTGTCTGTGCTGGTGTAATACTCAATTTTTGAGAGAGCAGCAAAGGGGTATGCAGGTCTGCAATGTGTGTGGCGTACGTAGCAGGATAGTGTGGCACATATTCTGTATTCTTTATTCAGTCATATTCTTGCTTGGGAAGCTTTAAAGAGGGCCTAAGCAAGCATAGGGCCGCTGCGCAAGGTACGATGAAGGTAAATATTAAAAAAAGATTGAGAGTTCACAATTCGTTGGACTGTATAAAAGTTGACGTAATGTGCCCTTTCAGTTGAAGGATTCTAAGCAACATGTTTGGATTCACACGTTTGTCTGACTCTGACGTAAGTCCATCTCTGGAGAAGAAGTCCCCAATTGTCTGTATTTGCAAGCACTTAAAGTGTACCTAAAATCTGAAATTTCAAAAATATATTTTACAAAGCTTGAAAAATGCATCCCAGTGGTCCACCTCTCACCTTTACGAACATTACCGAGTTGGGATATAAACAATTGAAGCTTATTCACTCAATTTAAAATGGTATATTACGCACTAATTTTCAAATTACAGTCTATGTTTTCTTTGTTTTTTTGAAATCCACTGCACCTTTTGCCAAAATGTGATCACTGTCCATATTGTTACAGGATGACTTGGCTATATAACCCCCCTCCATACAACACGCTACACAAGGGAACAGTAAATGTTTTAAGGTCATATACACATCTAAATTTCAAAAGGAAACAAAAGCAGGTAATGTGAGTTGTACAAGTAGTGCATCATAAATTTTTGCGCAATCGACTATTTCAAATTATTAAGTGAATAAATTTCAACATTTTATACTTCAGCAAATGAGTAAGCTATAAAAATGGGAATTTGATGGAATGAAATTCATTTTCCAACCTATTATATACTCTTCTAATTCTAGACTTAAGGTCCACTTTAAAGTCATTTTAATAGACGTTTCAATTTCAAAGATTTTACGAGCAGTTTGGATACGAACTGACTAAGGGTTTCACTGTTGTATAGCATGCAGGCGCGAGGTGATTCAAACGTAAGGCAATCACCACCTACATAGAGCACTATTCAAACACTGGAACAGTCCCAAGTATTCAATGTGTTTACTTTTCCTCGAAAGAAAAACTTTACTAACGACCAATTTTCGGCATTTAAACTAACTAGAAACATTTAAACTTCAACCAAAATATGGGTCAGGGTCCCATAGGCAAAACATCCATTCAGAACTTGTTGGGAAAAACTACATTTGCTTTGTTTTCATATAGTAATTTTCGACTTTGGTGAATAACAAAGCTTTTAACTACTCTTTACTTCGGACCGACTCAAAACCCTTGGCCAGAATTATGGGCTGTCACCTACATTTCAAACTCAGTTGTGTTTATTTTCTTTCCGAATGCAACCAAAATGTTACAGAGAAAAACATTAGAGAATATTCTTGGTAACTGTGATACAGTTTATTCATGTTTTCCATATTTCTCCCATCAAAAAGTTTGTTTAGAGATCGACTCAGGGTACCACCAGTGCACATGCAAATGTAAATGAAATTCGCCACTCGATGAGTTATAGTAGCTGTGTTTCGTGAGGCGAATACATTTCCGAATACATTTCCTACTACATGTAGAGGGCGCTTGTTTTACAAACTTCCCGATCAGGATCAATGGCCCGTTACCGCAAGGGCGGATACAGCCCAACACTGATGGGGGCAGTCGATCAGGTGGGCGCCAGATCCTAAAGGAGCCAGATGGAGTTAAAAATGCAGCAATGTGTGCAGGGGCCCCGAGGGTTTCCACTCCCCTTTGAGAAATTTTCGGTAATTTAAGGTTGCTTAGATGCAAAAATGGTGCTGTCTTTGAAACATTTTTGGAACTGATCATATATGGCTGGAAAATGTTTCGTATTTAGTGAATTCTAACTTTTGTTTGGGTGAATGAGTAGGGAAACCTTTTTTGTCTAAGAGAAGGGTATGGCCTCCTGAAGCCTTCCTTTTGGATACTTTATGCCTTCTATTCGGGGAAAGATTTTAGGCAAAAATACGTGTGTGGAGTCCACAGAAACATTCTTGGACTATTACGAAAATTTTCCTTCCTTCATTTGTGCGTTATGAAATGGTATCTAAAGGCTGCAAACACCGGAATAGGGCCTCCTGGAAGCTCTGGATTAATTATATGGATCAGATATAGGCCTAGCCCACCCCTCCTCTTCCCTTCTCTTCTTCTTCTTTCTCTTTCGCTTCCTCCTTTTCTTTTCTTTTCTTTCATTTTCTCCTTTTCTTCTTCCCCCTTCTTTTCCTTCTCTTTTCCCTTTTTTCTTGCAAATGAAAGAGGGTGGTCGCCTTCTCTGCCCCCCGCGTGGCGCCGCCCCTGAATGTATGTATCCCAATCCCAATTGTAAAAAAATAGGCCCACCTTTTATGTTATGAGGACCCAACAGGTGATTTTTTCCCGCAATATGGCACTGGCTTACTAGAATCATTGTCAATCTAGGTTAGGCTGGTCTAGCTTTTCGATCTCGATCGGCTTGTGTGCGATATTCGATACGGAAGCTAGCTGAACATGCGTGACAGTGTTGTGTTAGTGAAGTGACATTTGTTACAGGTCGCACATACCCGTATGACGGGCGCAGGTTCATATAACAGTATAATAAAGAGCTCTAGTCTATGGGGCAAGGTTTTCAGGTAGTGTGTGCACAGAAGTTTGTCATGACACATACCGCTGACTTGAAGTAACTAAGATCATTCGATCGGCTTCGCTAAAAATGTATATGCTGTGGTTTTCAGAACGAAATTTCATGGGACACTGTACATACATCTGGACGCACGTACTTGCACACAGAGTAACACAAATGACAATGTTGTTGCTTGTAAATCTGACAAGAGAAATTTAAGATCAATGTACTAATATTGGAAAAAAGCATGAGGTAGTTTTACTAAATTTGTTAGGACACGGAAGGGGCGCATTTTTCTGGTATGGGGGCGCCAGATTGATCATGGGGGCAACTGTCCCAGTTGCCTCCCCCCCCCCCCGATCCACCACTGAGTTACCGAATTCCGATTTATTTAAGACCCAATCGCCGTGATTCACGCAACACTTCATTGCATTACTTTAAATACAGGTCACTCAACTACGTTACGACTTGCTTTGGTAACAAGTGAATTTTTGCAAGTACAATTCATGATGTCTTCGTAAGTCACACGCACACGTACAAGTCAGGTCGCAAGTCAATGCTAGAATTTGCAAGTCAAGTCCCCATCACAGTAATAGCAACTCGAGTCCAAGTCGCATGGTTCGAGTCCACAATTGTGCCCCTACCTTAAGATCTCCTGCTTACAAAGTTTTCACAATTTGAGCTTTGGAGACTCCTGCTTCTTAAACGTGGCCCTATAGGGCTCCTTACGTGCTTTTCCAGTAACAAAGTATCTTCCGAAAGAGAAGAAACGTTACAGAGATGGGGAACTAAACGTACATTTCATGTTCATTTGTATTTTAAATTATGTATTATACTTCCGCTGCAACCAAGGATAGAAAGAAGCTAGACGGGGTCTCAACAGACGATAGTTTTCGCATTAATTGCAGATGAAAGTGATGAAGATGCCATTGCGCTTGTTGCACTGACTTTTTATACGTATGGACAGAGGCACACTGCACTTACGTCATAGCCTGTCACCACGCTAACGAGCTGTGCATGCTAACGCGCGTTAGCGTGCACATCATTGACGCGGTACAATGACGTGCATGCTAACGCGAACAAGTGCGTGTTGGCGCCGAAGGCGCTAGATGCCTGACTTTTATGCCGTAACGTAATACAGCCATTGCCTGCTTGACATTCGATGAAGCCTACATGGGGGCCGCCATGACACTTGTAATACGGCAAAGCAATTCCGCGGAACAACTATCAACGGTATGTTAAGCAAACACCGTGCATGTACAATAAGCTTACCATGTGAGCGAATGCGACATATAAGTTCAATGTTTCGCATTCAAAAGGGTTTGTTCCGATCTCTTCGGCGTAAACTAATCATTTGCCTTAAATTTCGTTATCTCATCAGGACAGACAGTAAAGCAATATCAAACACACGTAGTGAAAACTGTATTGTGACGTTACCAAAAGGAATGCGTTTGCCGTATTACAGCTCATACAGTGTGGCTTCACGTTTTACGGCAGTCAGGCATCTAGCGCCTTCGGAGCATGCACATCATTGCCACGGTACGTACAGGATGCACACCACTTTTAGACAAAAGGTCCCCTCGAGAAAAGTAGTACCAAAGCACACTCTGTCAATTTTATATTTATTTTATTTGTAAATTAGTAAATTACCCATGTTAAGATGATCAGTTGATGCCGATTCTTCCTGGATATAAGAGAGGGCATCTTAATGTGTGGGTGGCGCAAAATGTGGATTGATTGAAAGTGATTTAGACCTTAACGACAGATTTGCATCACAAAGTATGACTTTTACTTGGGAGTAGGCAAAAGTCTCAGTTGGTGACTACTCTTTGATTGACATTAGAGTAACAAAATTCAGAAATGCAGAGTAGCTCATATTACACAGCATGCACAGAGTGTTTTGATTACACATTAGGGCCTTGTATACTCACCAGGATATGACCTTAAGCAATAAACTATGTTTGTGTCTGCACAAGGAGAAGGTAAAGGCAGTTATGGGAGGAGCTAGGACTAACTTAGTTGGAAGAATTGGAACTGTCTGTGATGACAAGATTTCCACTTTAAAGTTGTCGGAAGAAAGTAGTGCGGATTAATACGAATGGGTGTATACCCTCTAACCTTCATCCTCATATAGCTCTAAATCTAAATCGTCTTGCTGGACAGTAAATTGGCAGTGCCATGATCGACAAACTCGTCAAATTTCTTGCTTGTCTGGACTATGACCTTTGACAAGGCCCAGAAGGCTGTAGAGTCATTCAATTGAGACAAAATACTGGTTAAGTCAATGGAGAAGTTAATGGTAGCGTGCCCCGAAACGTTTAGGCTTACGAATGTAGCAGCTGCAGCTATGGACTTGTGTGTAAAATTTGGATTTGCTCAAGTCGTATTATTTTTGAAGGAATGCAAGTTTGCGTCAAATTGAACAGACAGAATAAAGGACTGATTTGTTCTCCATGTTTGTATTTTGTCTGAAATGTTGCAGAATCATTATCAAACTACCTAAATGTCAGAAGCCCGGTGGTCATCTTGGTAAGCCTTAATTTGTTCGAACGGAGTTAGTCACGTAATCCTCAGTCCAAATGTATAAGAAGTCCGTGGCTGGATGTGATTGTAGGGTCCTCAGAACATTAAATGCTGAGTTTTCTCATTTTGTGACGGAACTTGGATTTCCAAAGCGGGCTTAGCTGCAAGTAGAGTAGATAGCCAAAGGGATAGGGTGCGGGAGATCTAAATGAAACAGGGCCCAGGACGCATAAGTTTCTTTTGATACCATCAAAATAAAAAAACGATAAATTTTGTGGCGTGGCATTATTTGTTTTATAAGAGCGACAGACACAATCAAAATTACATTCTGGGATGAGAGGCGGTGTCCACTGAGAGAGTTTATTCTTAGGGTCGGGAAAATGATAAAAGTCGATGATCCCTAAAATAACAATGGATTGTTCCTAGACGCTTCTCTTCGAAAGTCAACTAAAGTGTAAAAAAAATCTACTTCAATATCAAAGGAGAAACCATAAAAATCTTTTTTTTAACTAGGATGTTGTTAAGTGGTAGGCAAGGATATTACCCATTGTTATGAAAAGGAAGGAAAATGGAAGTTTGAAGAGAGTCGGGCTTTCATCCGTCTGTTCAGCCTGAGTGAGTGTTGTAAATGAACCACACGATTTACTATGTTCACACCGGTTCAATATGACTATCATTTGTTCATGCAGTCCCCAAACCAGCCTTTACCTAACCCATAAGGAGGGATTACATGTGACGTCACGCGATTGGGGTTGCCCAGTACTGAAGGGCACCTGAACAAACGCGTAGTTAGCGTATTTACAGCACTCGCGAATGGCATAACTATAGACACCACCGACTGTGAAACAAATAGAAGCTTACCTTAAAGCCAAAGAGACGTGCGATCACGTGACGTCGGTAAAACACCTCTGTAAATAAAACGGAGTACTATAGTGACCGTGTTATTTAGGGTTTGGAACTTTATGTATAGAGGTCTGAAGGTCGAGGGGTTGGTCACTTAAGTTTGTTGCCCACTCGAGGACGTAACTCCTCTGGGTAGCAGAACTCGAAGTAACGTTTGGTTTCTTCCCTTGTCTCTTCGCCAAAGAGTCGAGGGGATTTTAGAAATAGTAGTACCGTTTGGGGTCAACCATTCAATTTTCCTAATATAATTACCCGTTAATTCTTTCCGTAAGTTCTAAGCTACATAGGTTCTTATCCTTTTTCAAATTTTTTTCAGAGAAGACTCCACAATCCAGAGCACCATACGCACCAGAAATGTAGCAGTAACAACAACATCATCCTCGGAAGTGAGTTCAGCATCCTCGACAGACCCTTCAACTGCCTCACAAGAGTAAGCCCAGTAGCTCTTCAAATGCTTTGTAAACGTTACAAAAAATGCACAAATGTATTATAAAGCAATGGAGGTTGCGAACAAAATCCATCATATATTGTAAAATATACCATCCTACAATAATTTCTGTTTTCATTCTTCTGATTCATACATCGTGCTGATTAACATAACATAAAATATGCAACTCTGTGATGTGAAAGAAGGAAATTAAAAAAAAAATGTTTTCATGTTGTTCCCATCACCAGTCTAACCTAAAAATACATAGGACACTAGTACTCGAGTTTTTCATGGTTTGGGTATGTATGGAGTCAATCATTCATTTTATTACTTATGTTTTCGAATTTTGTAATTATTGTACAACATTTCGTTAACGGAAAGCCCTTAAATTCCTTTCTTCTCTTCCAAATGTTTCAGATACAGCACGAGGCAAGCCTATTCAACCATGACCACGATGTCTACCAGCAGTACAACAGTGACTACATCATCATTCATGGAGGTGAATCCAACATCCCCAACTGGTCTTTCAAGTGTTTCAGACGGGTAAGCTCAATAGCTCTGAAGCTCGGTGTAAACGTTGGAAACGTAAACTGGTAAACCAAAGTGCAAAAATCCATTGAGGTTCCGATAAATCATTGCACCTGAATTTGACTTTTCATCAAAAATAGTTAACATGTGCATGTGCATGTCCTGGGCCATTATTTTCACCATTATGATGCATCTACACCCCAAATATGAGAAATACTGTTAGTATAATTCCCACCTTAAGATTTCGTTTATACATTCAAAGTTTTTACAATTTGAGCCGTGGCGATCATCATGAGTTTCTCTTATCATCGAAGCAAAATAGCCATTAATATTGTCGCACACTTTTCTGAAAGAACAATCACACCATTTCAGTTAAAAGCAACAAACAATGAAAAGGCCGGTGTGTGAGGGGAGGGGCTGTAAAAAGAAAGAGGTCGGTTCAGTTTCTATGCACGGGTAAAAGATGAAAACATAGGTGATTCCTAAGATACCTACGAATTACATCCCAACGCTTTTCTATTAAAGTGAACTTCGGTATCAAAACATTTTGTACTCTAGTTGTTCAAAGGAGACTCAGTAAAATATTCTCTTTCAGAGAAGATGTATGACACCGGGGAAGGATGACATACTTTGTTTGTGAAAAAGAAAGAAAATTCAAGTTCGAAGAATAGGGAGAGTCATTTTCA
>WURT03061953.1:613-13802 GCA_009936505.3 Holothuria glaberrima | reverse complement strand
AGTGTGAGTACAATGTCACAAGCCAGACTTGTTGAGTACAATGTCACAAGCCAGACATGTTGTGTGAGTACAATGTCACAAGCCAGACTTGTAGTGTGAGTATAATGTCATGAGTATGAGTACAAAATTTTGTAATAGCAGTAATAATTAACTTCTAAAATTTTTAACCACAAGTGCAAATCTAATCTCACAAACTTGTCTGACCACAAGGTAACTATGTCAAAGAGTTAGTACAAGTACAGTATATACCCACTACCAGCCTGCCTCGTGGTCCAGGTTCACATTTATCCAACCCTACCAACCAATTAATGGGTTGAACTATGTCTCTCCCCCCCCGGCCCCAAATGACACCCTTAATACAGATACATTATTGTTCATTTGTGTTGAAGAATTCATGTCAATCCTTCTGTTTGTTCCTTACAGAGTACTGGTTGTTCATCTTCTAACTCTGAGGGCAGTCCACCTGTCAAAAAGGTAAGGGTATTATGAAACTTTTTATAACAGACTTTTATTAAAGGAGTGGAGACTTTATGATGACTGATTGTTTAATCTTTATTAGCTGTAAGTGGGTCACATGATTAAAGGGAAAATGCAGTCCCCTTAATTTGAATGAGTGTGCCCCATAATCCTAGTTCAGGAATGGCTCTTATCAATCATGTGACAAAATGTTTGTTACTCATTTGTTAAATTCATGCAGAAAAACTCCTTGGTTTACCCTCAATATTCAATATTTGTATACAGGAACATAATGAAAGATACTTGTAAGCAAAATAAGAGGAGATTGGAAAGATTTAACAAACTTTTGAAAATAAAGCTGGGGCGACTGCCATCTCCCGTAAAGTAAATTACCCAAATAATATATGAACTATTCACACAGAGTGAAGGGATCAAATTTCTTTCACCCCTAAAAATGTTGTATCTTTTATAATGATTTGAGCAGGAGTTCTCAATGCATGTTCTTTGAGGGCTATGTGATGATTTTGACAATACAGCCAGTGACCAAATAAACAAAAAGCTTTTTTGACATGCCAGATGACACTAATTGTACACTTAAATTTTATGACTGCTTTAATGACACACCAAGAATTAGCTTTACAGTTGGCTACATAGCTTGCCATAATGACTCTACGTAATTACATCAGTGAGGCAGTATGCGAGCCACAAACAAGTGTGCAAACTACCTCTTCTCTGGAGGGTTGCTTTATGGCCACAGGAAAGGTTGCAGTCTGGTTAGACTTACAAGAGCCCTGTTAAACATGACCGACTGCAGCTTACAGGCTGAAAATTGTAAAACATGACACACTGCAGCCATAGCCTGTAAAAGATAACAGCCTGCAGATTTTAGGCTGTAAAACATACCAGACATGGCACCATCGTAGATATCAGAGAGTTGTTGTTAATTGTAATTTCTTGTTTTGGAAAAAAGTCACAAGTGGTTCACCACACTGTTCTGTTCTTGGCCCAATCTTTTTGTAATTTTCATCAATGATATTAACAGCTCTCTCACATCTAGTACTTAAGTAAGTTTGCTGATGATACTAAGCTCTATGGGAATGTTAGTGATAAGGATGATGCTTCATTGCTGCAAAAAGACTTGGATAGGTTACAGTATTTTCCTGGTCTCGGACTTGGCAAATGTCTTTCAATGCAGACAAGTGCAAAGTCCAAAGCTCAAAATAGGTTATCTGAAGTACAGAAAGGTGCACCACGATGGCTAAGCATGAGCCGCCATGTGTGGGGTCTAGGGACCCATATTATTTGTAAACACTTTCCACTCCACCTCTTGTAGCAATCTTTTGCTTCAATTTTCGTGCATCATTTCAAATTTTGACTGGACACTGTTACACGTGCCTTGGTTCCAATGCAATACAAGCTGGCATCACTGTTTATGGCTAGAACATCCTTTGGCAAGTGAATTACCAAGTAGGGGGGGGGGAGGGCACAGCAGTCAACATGATGGCACATTCCAACCCATCCTGGCATCTTTGATCATCCTAAAAAGCCTTGCGGCAAAAATTCTGCTGACACTGATACTACAGTTCAAGGAAGCAAGCCGTTCCCCTACCCCACATCTCTGCTGCATATCATTATGTTCACATGCATAGATCTGTAGACTAGCACCATTGCTCAGCCATTCAGCTGTTCTCACACACTGTGGTCATGGTCAACCACTTTATTAGATTCTTAACGGAGATAAATTCAACGAGAAGCTCCATGTAACCTATACGGAAACATGTATTTTAGCAATGCTATTAATTTTTTTCTTCTTTTTCTATTTCTTTTTTTTCCTCTTTTCCCTCTTTTTTTCCCCCTCCTCTTAATCTGTGACCTTGCACATGACAGACTGCAGCTGATGGGCTGTAAACATACAGGGCTGCAACTTTTAGGCTGTGAATAATGACATACTGTTGCTGACTGCAAACTACAATCTTTAGGCCTCTTAATGTCATTTCTTTGAAGCTCAGTCTACATTTAGCTAAGCACTGCAATACTAAATTCTGCTATATAAGTGTTCCAATTTAAACCTATGAATATTAAATTCTTTCATTTGAAACGCTATAATGAAATAACATCTTTGCGTTTTGTTCAAGCATTTTCAAGCAATTTTCCTTCCTTTTGCTCAGGCAAAACTCCAGCCCTCTGCACATCAAGTGAAGGCAGAAGCTTCTTCAGGTCAAACTCCACCTGAAAATAGGATGCATGCAGACGCTATGAGGGAAATCATATCGGTTATGAACTCCATTCGATCTCAAAACCATTCCATCCTCAATGAAATAAGAATTCTGAAACAGCAGCATGTCTCCTTCCAGCAAGAGCTGATTATCATCAAAGAACTAGTGAACAGTAACACCAACAAGCGACCCCCCTTGCCCCCTGCTCCTGTCGATTACTTAGATATGGAAGATGTCCCATCTCAGGTTGGACTACACCCCCCAGCAGTTCCTAGTCCAAGCCAATCCATTGAAACAAGCTCACAAGGGGCTGGTATGGATGAGGGCGGGGATGACGACAAAGAGGAATGCTCTCAGTATCCGACATCCCCAATCACTGTTGATCCACCCATGCCAGAGTCATTTGACAGCGGCAAGTCAGACAGCTTCGCTAATTCACCAAATACCTCATCCAGCAGTTATGCATATCATCCATATCCATATTATTCCAACTTAAACAAACATTACAATTACCACTTTGTTGATGACACTCATTCCAATGTTTTTGTGGGTGGGCCTGATTTTTCTGTGCAGATACCGAAAATTGAGCTAGATCAAATGATTTTGAAAACAGCCACACCCACAAGCTTCTCGTATCGTCTGGCAAGCAAACTTTTCACCACTGAAGAAATGCTGAAAGGAAATACCAGTGGTATTGGTATTGCAAAGACTGGCATACATTTCCATAAGCTTAACAACAATACCCTTTCTGCGATACTTGCGGAAGTCGAGAACAGATTCCCTGGAGCTCGTACGACACATGAAGGTGATAGGAGACTGCTCAGTGCTATTAATGACTGCTGCAGGAACCGAAGAAAACGCACCTTGTACAACAAAATGAAAGTGGTTGGCGAATTTCCAAGTCAGCCAAACCAATCAGTTAAAGGAGGAATATACCAAGAACAGGTGGACGACATTGGAAAATAAAAAGTTGAAAGATGGCTCAGTATGAAAGGATACAACCTAGTGGTGTTTATGTTGTTCTCATGATACTACAGATATTTATATACATTGAACTGACCAACAGCACCCTTCCAAAGGCACTACCTCTATTTTAAAGTACTCCTGAATATAGTATCTGAGTTTCAAAATTTACCAGAGTAATACATCTATCAGAATAGTTTCCTAGAAATTTTTCAATGAGTGGTGTTTGGGCTGATAGGGTACAATTTATTCCTAGCTTGATAAAGGGCAGAGATAGTCCATCATTGCCATACAAGCCAGGGGTGATCAGGGATGCACCATTACCACCCCACGCTTCCTCCCAGAGTGAAGACAATGATAATTTATCAGGCAGACTACAAGAATGGCTTGGGCAATTACTCAGTCCAAACGAAGAAAAGCATTACTAACGGCCCTCCATGTTGTAAGAATATAATATGGATAATTTCATTGATGGTGTGCATACAACGTATCCTATTTAGTACACACCACTATATATATGTTCATAGGTGTGGTGTGCATGAACAGTTACAAGTGCTCCATATGGTCCTCCAAAATGGCAACATAAAAAAAAACATGATTTTGAGTGGTCTATGTAAGAATAGGAGTCCTGGGTTTTCAAATAGTTAATGGGCGATTGCTCAAATACTGGGGGGACATGTCCTCCCAGGCCCCCCTCCCCTTTGTTTTAAAGTTTTAAATGTATGTGCTCCATTGACAAAAACAAACTAAGAAAGTATAACTTGTGGAGTACAAACTAAATGCAGCAGTTTTACAATGCCCAACACCAAATTTTGACATCAAACCTCAATGAACTTAATTCAAAAGAGGATTCAACCCTTCATTAACCCTTACCATGATCTACCACACAAAATGCCTATGTAACTCAAACTTGAGAATGGGCAAAAATGAGTTCATACTTAGGTACAGAGCTATAAATAGTAGTGTAGCCCAAAAAATTTGTGTGTGGGGGAGGAGGCTCCACCATTCAGGAACGGGGGGGGGGGTTCAAATATAGAATTATCACATACTGGCATATATTTTTCAGTCTTGGATTTTCCAGTGGAAGTCTGTGGGGGAGGGGGGACTCACACCCTCTTCTGCCACACCCTCCCTCTTGGCTACACCACTGTATGGCTATAAAACTGTTTCTGACAAGATAAGGAGGGGGTGCGTCCTATGCAGCTGGGAGACTGATTCATACTTCTCTGCTATGCTATATTTTCATGAAATCGAAGGCAAACCCACATCATTACATAAATAATTCCCAATAGAGATACTGTAGCTCCCTGCTTAAATATAGCCAATGCTTAATCTGTTAATGAGCAAGATGGGTGCACTTGTGATTAATGAAGCAAAATCCACAATACACTGATGCACTCATCAAACTGAACCTTCCATTCGCCACCTCAAGCAAAGTCTTCATTCGACACCGATACAGCGTCAAATCTTTGACGTACGTTATGCCCTGAAATGTGACTCTTCGCCAAATAAAAATACTGCTGCACTAAATCTGTGACACACAATTGCTGCTAAAGAGTGAATCAACGTTGAATGAACATCAAAAAATACTCCGCAACAATCACAACATGTGCAGTACTGCGAATGGGTACATCAGCAAATTGGTGAATCTTCAACGAAAAAACAGTTTCATGAAAAGTTAAAACTGAGTGAATCTTTGCCTTTACTTTTAATCTGGGGTAATCTTTGCCTTAAAATTTCATAAAAAAGTGAATACTTGTGAATGCTTGAGCTGGGGGGGGGGGGGTGTCGAAGGTTCTGTTTGATGGGTGCCAGAATTCTAGGAGCTTCCTCCAAACACCACAACAGGCCTTTTGAGACAGTCAATATACTATTATGCTTAGAGCTGGAAGACAAACCAACAATGAGTGAAATGCAAACACCATAAACAAGTGAGTTCAATAATCCCATTATTCAGCAGATTGACTAATACCTGTAATACTGGGCAATCGTGGGGTATTGGACAAATCGCAACATTTGTGTTCCTGATAGGTCTTGATGAGAGCTATAAAAGTTGGCCACTGGTCAAGTCTGACCTATGTGCATGGACAGCCCGGAAGGGTAAGGAATTATTGCCATTCATACTTCTTATAGTTTTATAGGGCGTAAAAAATTGGAAGTAACCTATCTTAACTCTTTATGACACAGGGGTCCAATGTGTCATGTCACAATCACGTCATACCACTTAACATTTAGAAATAGTATTTAGTTCCCAGTTTTTCTCATTGTTTATGTCAAATCAATGCAATATTTTGTCTTTTTACTGGCCACATGTAAATAATTGTATATGTATGTTGTAATTGGATAGGATGTTGTTGATATATGATTAGTAAAACAAAATGTTCTCATTCTAGACAAATCTCATATTTTTTCTTGTGTATATAGGCCCTATGTATACTTTCTAAGTAATTGTAACCTTCCATGTATATGCTTTCTTGTGTATACTAGTCTTTCCCAGTCATCACTAACCCTCCATTTACATGCTTTCTTGTGTGTTAATTAGTTAGTTAGAAGAGGTTTTACGGCTCAGTTTGTAACCAGTTGGTTCAAGTTGGGCAGGCCACGCCCTTCTTTCAAGTTGTGGCTCACTGGCTTGCTTTCCCTACTCCATTGCTTAAATGCTGAGCACCAAGCACAATGGCAGTAGGTTCCACTTTTGATTCCTTACCGAAGGCAGAAGGAATCTATGCGATGGTGATGTCGTGTGTGTGTGTGTGTCTGTGAGCGTGTGAGTTTGTTTGGCATTCACCTGAGGACCTAAACAATGGATTTCATGTCCTCTGAAAGAAATTCACTGGATTTCTCAAGCCCTCAAAAGTTTCTTCAATAGACAGTCTATTGTTAAGGTTAGGGTTAAGGAAGCAAACACAAAGAAAAGAACAATGAAGTCATTGGTTTGTATGTAAAACCTACTTGCGTGTGTGTGTGTGTATGTGGCACCCCTTGTAAACACGGCATCTCAAGCTAGCAATGACCGACACTTTTTGGTGTGTAGATTTGTCATGTTGAGAGGGAGAATCCTATTGTTTTTTGTGGAGGTCAAAGGTCATTTGAGGTCACCATAGATCAAAATCTGAAATCCTTGTAAACAGGATATGTGGAGATAGTAATGACTGACACTTCATATGTGGTATATAGATCTGCCATGTTGAGAGGGAGAACCCTATCATCTTTGGTGGAGGTCAAAGGTCATTTGAGGTCACCATAGGTCAAAAACAAAAACCTTGTAAACACGATATCTGGAGACAGCAATGACTGACACTTTTCATATTTGGTGTGTAGATTTTTCATGTTGAGAGGGAGAATCCAATTGTTTTTGGTGGAGGTCAAAGGTCATTTGAGGTCACCATAGGTCAAAATGTGGAATCCTTGTAAACACGATATCTCAAGATAGGAAATTTACATAAATTTCAATCTTGGTATGTACATGGATGCATTATGTTGACAAGTAGAACTCTATTGTTTTTGGTGGAGGTTAAAGATCATCTGGGGTCACCAGGGTTCAAAATCTGAAAACGTTGTTTACATGATATCTTAACAGTAGGAAGCTTGAATAGATTTCATTCTTGGTACAAGGATGCTTTATGGTTCAAGGAAGAACCTCTTTGTTTTTGGGGAGGTCAAATTTCATCTGGGGTCAAAAGAAGTCAAAAAGCAAACTTTGCCAAGAATCTTCAAGAAAATTTCTGCGAAAAGGAATCACGAGGCCTTCTGGCTTCTGGTTATAGTCTTTGGTATGACCCGGACAGGATTCGAACCCTGAACTTCCGGCTGTAATTTGGATGCTCTAACCACTTGACCACTTTCTTGTGTGTGCTAGTCTTTGCCATTCATACTTTACCATCCATTTATATGCTTGTTGAGGCCAGACATTAACTGTCTAAAGCATTAAAGCTCTAAATGATGCTTGAGCTACATTCACAATGGTATCACTTCATAAGAATAGTCTTTGCCATCTTGGAGTAAGGGACCTTCATGGGACAGAAAGTCATAGCAAAATTTTCCCCAAGCCTCCAAGCAAAATATCATAATGATTTATACAAGAGTTTCATGGTTAAGAGTTTCACAAAACTTAATTTCAGACTCAATTCATTTGAAAGATAAAGAAGACAAATTTACAGAATATGAAAAATAGGGAGAGACTGAGGAGTGATTACAGGAAGATTGGAAAAGCTTATAGGGGTAATCACCCCAAAACTTTACGACAAGAAAAAAGGAACAAGGTTGCCAAAACAAGAAACTATGAATAAATGAGATTAAAGTAAGTTATGTATCATTGCTGCACATAAAGAAGCTATTCTTTATTTTTCTATTCTTTTATTCTTTATTTTATTTTAAAAGTATTAGAAGAAAACCTACCTTGACCTTGCAGCATTCACACAATAGGGGTGGTCATCTGGCACAACTCCTTTACCCATAGGGCTTGGCAAAAATGGCAAAGAGAATCGATCAATGAAATCACGGACAGCTTCCTCTGCATGGGCATATGCAGCACCTGACAAAGGAGCAAAAGTCAAAATAAACCCTCAATCAACTGAGCATCCTAACTTTGAAACTGAACGAAAAGTTAAATTCTTCTGTGTAAAATAACTAATGGTTGACTTAAGTGTATGAGCCAACTTGGTATATAACTTCATTGTTTGAACAGGTAATATGCAGGCATGTTACTGTGCAATGTAGGAATGTTACTGTGCAACATCTACAGGCATGTTACTGTGTTGGGGCATGTTACTGTGCAGTACAGGCGGGCATGTTACTGTGTAATGTTGCTACTTGCAATCAAAGGAAGAAACTATTGGAGTCACCACTAATAGGTAGAGTAACATGCTTTCAAGAAACAGAGGGTTAAAAAACAATAGTACAAGGAAGAAAGCAGAAAACAAAAAATCACAGAAAATGACATTTGCACACTGAAGAACAATTAAAAGTGAAGCCAAAACTTAAAACAAAATTCCAAAGACACGCTTGAACTTAGCACCCAAAGTAGGTCCTGACAGTTTTGTTTTCACCTGACCACTCTACAAAACTAAAACTAAGAGAAGTAAAACACAGAATTTGACAAAGTAAACATTGTACCAGACCTGTTTTGAATATGCAAAATGTGTAGAAAATGGAAAAGAACATTTGCGTTTTCTCTCCTTATCACAGATCCTACTCGATTCCTGACTTTTTTTTACTGAAACTCAGGTTATACCCAACTTCAGCTTTCTACTAATCCTTGCTTCAAAAATTTACAAAGTTAGAAGCAAGGGTACAGCTTAAAACTTTTCAGCAGGCTAAAAGGTACACTCTTACTACAGTACTGTAGCAGACTGTGCAGCAGTTATCCAGAGGAGTCACGAACCTAGTGTCCTGTGCTCCATCTTATATTCCTTGATCAGGGCCTCAAAGCTAGGATTTATGAACAGGGTCTGCAGCAAATATTGAGACCCAGCACCCCCACCCCCACAGGTAGCTATGACCTGACTTAAGTAGGCTTGTGCTTCCTGCATTGTTTGAATGCTGACCCAGGAAGTATTTGTTTACAACAGAGCTACCAGAGCTGTTGATTTGATGGGGATGGAGATGGAGTTCAGTGATATTGTATAGCGGGTACGGTGTCAATTACCCAGGTTTAAGGGCTGTGATGAAACTTCAGATGAACAGGATTTTGATAAGATGCCAGATCTTGTCATGAACATGGAATGTGACATTTGAAAACACAGCACACTTGCCACTCTACTCTAGAGCAGTTAAGTGTAAATCAAGATATTCTGGCTGCTGTTAGTCACAGTCGCAGTCAGCATGATGATGATGTAACAAACTGCAGAGTACTAGTAAGTCAGAGTCACATCTTCTATTCACAAGGACCGGGACCGCGACTCCACTCCAGAATGGAGTTGCGGTCACAGTCGAAATCGTATATGTAAGAACACACTGACGTCAGAGTCACATCTTCTCTTCATGGAGGACTGGGACCACCACACCACTCCCGTTGGACTTTCTTTTCACTGAGGACCAGGACCATGGCTCCACTCTGGATTGACTTAAAATATCCTTGCAAGAGTATGCGACTCCATCAATTGGATGAACGGCCATTGACAGTGGCTCCACTCCAGAATGGAGGTGCAGTGGACTTGAAATAATATTTGCAAAAGTATACAGAGGATGTGCACTGGCTCGTTCTCAAAATAATGATCATTGGATAAACGGCCACTGGAACTCCGACTGTGACTCCACTCCAGAATGGAGGTACAGTTGACTTAAAACAATTTTCACAAAAGTATACAGACGATGTACGTTGACTCATTCTCAAAATAACTATCACTGGATAAACAGTCACTGGTACTGTGACTGCATCTTCACTCCAGAATCGAGGCCCAGTGGACTTAAAATAATTTTTGCAAAAGTATACGGAGGATGTACGCTGACTCGTTCTCAAAATAACCATCACTGGATTAACGGCCACTGGGACTGCAACTCCACTCCAGATTGGTTCTTTAAAATTGGCCGGGGTATTCTGCAGTTACTCTGTTACTTAGTATCCTCAGCTGACTATAACCATCCTTTAAGACTGGATTTCTGTATAAACAAACTGAAAAGTCTTGACTTGAATGGTACTTACCTTTGCCAATTATAACCAGGGGTCTCTGAGCTCTTGTTAGCAGACTGGCAGCATTTCTGATTACAGCAGGGTCAGCCATGACCTTTGGTGGGTCGGCAACCTTAGGCATAACTCTAGAAGAAACAAACATTTGTAGCAAATGTTTCTTTAAAACATATTCTATGAAAGACAGACACTATTACAGTATGACGCCTTCCTTTAATGACTAGCCAGTTTTTGTAGCGATGAGCTGAACGAAAAAAGTTCATCCCCTCTGCAGGGTGTATAATGACATGCTAGATATGATGACTCAACACATTGAAAATAACCTTTTAATGGATCTTCCAGTCCAGGCCTGTAACCACAGGGGATGAGGCAAGAGGATAGGACAACAACTCTAATCCTATAGCTTAGGCTGACTCTTTGACATGAATTTATATTAAAGTGGGCATGACCTGCTCAATTTTGCTTCTCAGTTACTCATTATTTAGATATTTTGCAATGAAGTTTTCATTTCCAGTACCAAAACCCATTCATAGTTACCACAAAATGGCTATTTGAAAACCCCTTTAAGTCCCAGTACAGTCCATTTGAAACCCAAAAATGTTTAGAAAACAATTTGTTGTTTCATTAAAATGACATCATTGAGGCAAAATTGTCCTGCACGGTGTTCTTGAATAGCCTTTGCCTCTTGAAAAGGAGTACTACAATAGGCCTACATACCGTACATCTTTGGTGTTGTCTCATGGTGAAATCACAGAACACTTTCAAGTAAAAAGACAAGGGCGTACATATCAAAACAATGAAAAGAATGTTGCCAAAAGACGCACCCTTTAAGGTCTGTGGACATGTAATAAAATCAGTTGTTCCACTCAGCGAAGCTAGATTAAGATTCCCGGATCAAAAATCCGTTGGAATTATTTGAATATCTTTTACTGTTCTCAAGATATTTCTCTTCAAAGTTTGGCCATTTGTGGGAATTGTTCATTAGCTATGCAAAAATATGATGTGGAGTGTTGCACAGTGTCTGCATTTCTTTTTTTATTCCTTCATAAATTATCTGTTAATTACTACATAGCTAGTTTCTTGTTTGATGTTTAAGGTGGATATTTTCAAAGAACTAAATAGCTACTTCCAAAATTGACCCCTCGGGGCATCCCAAAATTACAGCTGCTTGGAATGAAGGCTAAACTAACAAAGGATAACATTACACCCAGTTGACAGGTCCCTCTCTGTACATATCAAATTTGTTTAAGTACTTCATGTTTATTCATGATGTAGGTGAAGAACAATAATTGTCTTGTAAAATGGACAATGTTTGATGGATTTTAATGGGAATTTTGTCTATTTTTATCAATTTTAATGCTTTTTACACCAAATAGGCAAGCATCACACTTACATGTCTAAAGACCTTTAAAAACCCTCTTGGGCTTGTATAACTAGTATGCCCATATAATATCAAAAATAGAAACTGTCAGTGCCTGAATAATGTTTGATAAACCTACACTAACTTTAAAGCAAATCAGAATGGATTCTTGATAGTCCTTATTTAAATGTCATTACAAGCACTGCTCATTTGTACACTGCACTTTCACAGAAATCTGATCCAGTGCATTGCAAGAAGACAATATCCCCATGAAAGTTGCTCAAGCTTCTGCTCGTACACTTGGTTACTGGCTGGCCCATCATGCCAGTCAAGACTTAATGTAACGACCACAACAGCACACAGCCTAGCATGCTGCAGTTAAGTTTGATCTTTGTCGTGGTGAAAAATTAATTACGCTAAAAAACTGCAGCTCAAACTAAACCATTCTATTCCCAAGGTCGTGGTAGCTTTGTATCAACTCTAACAATATCAGTGTAACTACCTATAAGCCTACCTTCAAGCTAAGCCCGATTAATAACTAATGACCTGTAATTCTGAGTGAAGTTATTATTCAAATATATGATTCTGCTATTTGTTTACTGCACATCCAATGAGTTTTAAGATAGCCAAATGCTTCAGTCTAATAATTTTAGTTTTTTAAATACCTCAGGGCTTTGGGGGTTTCCCCTTGGATGCCCCTGAACCCCACCAGGGGCTCATTGCTTTAAAAGGAGCCTTCCACACTCCAGCCTTCCACACTCCTGTGGTGTCCGAAGTGCTGTTTGGTATTCTGCACAGGTTTGCCTCCCATGCTCTGCCATCAAATCCTGCCCCCTGCCTAAACAACTGCTAACATGACTAACTGTTACAATTAAACCCACAAAAGGCTGCAAGAAACAATTCTTACTTGACCCTACCTCAGATTACAATTGATTTCTACTACTGCCACCATAGTCAATTCAATTTGAATAATTTTAAATTTACACTGACCCAGTAACACAGCATGCCCTTGCAACCATGAACAGGAAATCCTATCATTGATTTCTTATGCGAAAGAGTGTTTAATTTCTTAGGCAAAAGATAGCACTGTTGATAGTCCTGTCCAAGACTTTTCCCAAGGTAATAAACCAGATGACCTTTGACCCCCGCCAAAAACAATAGGGTTCTTCCTCTCACTGCAACGCATCTACATAATAAGTATGAAATCAATCCAAACTTCGTAACTTGAGATATTGTGTTAACAAGGTTTTCGGGCTTTGACCCCCAGTGACCCCAGATGACCTTTAACCCCCTCTAATAACAACAGGGTTCTTCCTCTCACCATATCACATCTACATACTACGCATGAAATCAATCCAAGCTTCATACCTTGAGATATCATGTTAACAAAGTTTTTGGAGTTTGAACCTCAGTGACCCCAGATGACCTTTGACCCCTGCCAAAAACAATAGGGTTCTTCCTCTCACCATACTGCATCTACATACTACGTATGAAATCAATCCAAGCTTCATACCTTGAGATATCATGTTAACAAAGTTTTTGGAGTTTGAACCTCAGTGACCCCAG
>WURT03061931.1:0-13803 GCA_009936505.3 Holothuria glaberrima | reverse complement strand
ATAGTATAATATTATTTAAAATCAAAATTGATGGAAAGCATAAAATAATAACACAGCTACATAAAAAGAGACAAAAACTGATGACAAAGTAAAAACTTCTGTCATAAAATTGACATCATGACCAGAAATCAGCCAATGTTGTAAAATAGTACAACATATGAGTATCATGTTGTATGAGGTACATTTATAGAAGTACCATGCAAATGTTTTCTTTGAGGTGACTGCAGCTCTCTGTTCTGATATTCCTTGTTCCAACATCTCTATACATGAAAGTCAGTGTTGAGATAAGGGTTAGGTTAGTGTGAAGGTATTGTCAGAGGATTAATGATAATTATATGTATGTCAGAACATGGAGATGTTGGAACATATTCAGTAAGGGTGTAAGGGTTCTTCATTGCATCAGTATCTGACTGTGGGTGCTACAGTGGCTGCCAGGTCAGAATTGTCCCTAGCGGCTTAAAAATGTTTAGGTATGAAAACAATAAGATTTGACTATCAGCCTAGGAGATTCTCCCATTTGGGGGAAACTGAAAATATAGGCTTGCTATCCTAACATAGACAAGGTTTAACAAGAACAAAGACCACTCAAAAACTTGCATGTTTCTCAAAAAAACAGCATGGTGAACCACCGATTAGGACGTGACTTTTCAGTAGGTACGAAAATACACCTACCAAATATATATATATTTCTTTACATTAGACTGCCAAATTTTGCAGGGGGTTCCAAAACATATTTCCCACTGTAAATGTACACAAAGAATGTGTGGAATTATTTGTAAAATAGACAAAATGGCGATGCACATTACCGATTTTTCTTCCAATTGGACGAAAAGTAGATTCTCCCAAAACGGGAAATCTCCAAAACTGACTATGAAAAATGCTTTTAGACCTATCTCTGTTGAAAAGGTGCTTTGTAAGTATGTAGTATGGTCTCTATTAGTAAAATTACTTAAATGTGTACCAAACGAGAAACAAATAATTGCATATTGCATACATCACATGTCATGATAAAATTTAAATCACAGAATTACCAAAAAAAGAAATAGAACCTGGAAACAAAATGTCTGAAAAGGCAGTATGATGGGTGATTTCATCTGCATGCACTTTTAGATGATAGCACTTGTTCATATTTCATTGCTAGAATTTAATTATCATTCCACCTTGATCACTGAGCAACAACTTACCGAATGGTCAGTGGATAATTGGACACATATCCTTTCACCTAACAAAATTTGCTGGCAAGTTTACTTTCAGATGCTGAGATCTCACACTTTGAAATTGATCCTCAGGGAAAGTAATTAACCTATCCTGGGGAACCCTGTTTGCTTCCCCAATTTAATGTGGATGTGTTTAATTGCCAGAGGTGTGAATGAACTTTTTAATTTTTCCGTAACATGTAGCTTTGTCGTGTTAAACCATTAATTTAGTTAGATGTCCATTAAATGAATATTGGTGAACCAGGAAGATGGTGCTTATGTGGTAGCTGTTCCCATGACAGATCAGCAAGGTCTGCAATGTAACAAACTGTGAATTTGCATTCAACTACAAGGCATTATATCCATGGACTTGCCTCCAAAGTACTAGGCTATGTGCATATTTCTTGTTCAGTCATACCTCCTGTCTCTATAAGTGAACACTGCATAAAATCCTTCTAATCCATAGAAATTTATGGCTCTAAGATTAAGTAATTGTTAATGAACAGTCAAAACCATGCAATATCTGGCCCTGTTTAAATCATGCATTAGCCTATGCCACCCACAATGTTGGTTTGTATATGAATCAGGTAGGGCCAATTCACTAGACTGAAGGTTCACTAGACTGAAGATCCTCAGTCTTAAAGGGCAATTCTTGTCATCCCAGACAGTTGCTATTCTCCCAACTATGCAACTTGAAGCTCCTCCCATAACTGTATAAAACTCCTCTTTGTGCAGACACAAACCTTTTCTATTACCTCAAGGTCATGTAATGGTGAGCATGCAAGGTTATAATGTGTAATCCAAGCACTCTCTCTGCATTGTGAGAATCATAAGCTACTTTGCATCTTTTAAATTTTCAAACTTTGCTGTCAATCAAAGAGCAGTAACCAACTGAGAATTTTGATACCCCTACACTAAAAATATACTTTGGGGTGACGAGTGCATGGCTTTAACTTAATCAAAACCCTAACCATAATCCTTACCAAACTGCCATCCTACCCAAGGATAATCCTTAGCCTAATCCTAAAACTATTCTCTTTCTAACCCCAAGTCCTAACCCCAAGTCCTAACCCCCTCCTACCCCGAAGTAGATTTCATCCAAGGGAATCTTTGGTCTAGCAAACCGTCAGTCTAGTGAACCTTCGGTCTATTGGGAATCCCCCATATTACGCACTCCCTGTGGTCCTCACAGTACATATGGTTATGCAAAACAATGATGATTGGATTTCTTAGGTGTCAGTCTAGGTTGTCAGTTGTATGGCTAACACTGAAGTGAAATGTATTCGTTCAATAAAAACAATAGTATGGTTAATCACATAGTACATGACTAAGCCATATTATATAACAACTTATTAATTACTCTTCATTTGATTGGAGGATTGGTGGTCACATGCCATGGGTTATTTGGTACTATTGCACGGTCGCGTGTTATCCATCATGGGTTAGTCTAGAATAACCCACAGTGTTTGCCCTTATCCGTTTCATGAATTAAATTTTGACCAAAATCTGGCCTATTTAGGAAGTAAGGTGTTGAATGATTTCCATTCGAGTGATAGTATGAATAATTTCATTTGTTGAAAGATGAACCTTCCATTCAACTTGGCTTTGCCTTGTTGAATAGAACATTCAATCTTTCAACTCATGAAATTATACTATCTCACTCATAAACATTCATTATTTGTATATTATGGTATTGAAATCTACTTACAAAACTGGACTCAGTCTACTTTGCTTGGGCAGATGTTTGCTTGGAAAGCCTTAAAGATGGGCTGAGCAAACAGAGTCTGCTCTGCGAGATATCCTCGGACAGGCAGTTGCAGAGATTGTATGAAATAATTTACAGGATATGCCTGGTAAACTCATAATGCATAGCTCAAAGAAAACATCAGGTTTTAAGAAATGAAAAGGCATGTTATTAAGGGAAAATGCAGTCACTCAAATTTAAATTATTATATCCTGATATCTTAATTCCTATGTGGCTAATAGTTCTGTCATAAGATTTTCGTCACAGAAAGTTGTAAAGTTGGTGCAAATTACTGTGAGGGTGACCTTTTATATCCAGTATCTATGTTTTGAAAAAATAATCTTGAAAGAGAAAGAAGAGATTTTTAGGATTTAGCTGGTGTTACAAAATGCTGTTGAGGTGACTGTGGGGACTTATCTCTGTTCTGATGAAAGGGTATCATAAGCCAAGGAGTTCAGAAAAAGATATTGCTGTATGATCAGTAGGACTGCAGTAGCTGTTTTTCTTGCCAGATTGTTCCTAAACAAGTACATATGTTACATACTGTGAACTTCATGTTGACGAGGAAGTAATGCACCTACCAAGGCTATAATGCCCTTTATAACAGTCAAGGATTGGAGTATATAGTGCCTATCAGGTTAATACTGGCAATACTTCCATGTTTCAACTTTATCTGGGACAGGGTAGCCTTACGTTGAAGAGGTCTAAGAAATCAGTAGGAACTGGCAAATGATAAAAAAAAATATGTTCAGCAGCGATTTAAACCATGGAAAGGGACAGTGGCAAATAAAGAGAAGCTTAGATTAACCCCTAGCTAGGCCCCAGTGAGTTGGAAGGAAAATCATTAGCCAACAAATTCAAAGATGCTGTGGTAGGACTAGTATGTACGTTCAGTACACAGTTGTATAACATGATTGGAAGTAGGCATAAAACTTCTAATTTGTCCAGGTTTGGTCAGGTGGGTATTTTATTGCCCCACACTTCTAGGCACAAAATGAATGTTGGGGAAGGGTACACACATCTCTGAGTCCATCAGTGATTGATGAATGTACTGTACCTCTTCACCAGCATAAAGCACAGTGTTCACCACACCCTTGTTTCCATGTACATTAACAGCTAGCCCATGAGTAGGCTGAGATCATGTATGTCAGTCAATGGTCATGTTAGTGTTCAACATCTTAAAGAGAGCAAGCTAGCTAGTTTGTCCATGGATAGAATGGCTAGTTGATGTAGTAAGGCATTAACTAGAAGGTGTAGTCAAAATGCAATTGAAACAACTGATTTTGACTATAAACAAAAGTGCAAGTGACCTTTATATCCTTTATGTCCTGGTAAAATTTTTCTTTTCACACCTTTTTGTAATTTTCTGAAACTCGTGTATTTTTTGTCACTTTTATAAAGGTATTTTTGGTCAGAGTTTAGAAGATACCATTACCAATGAGAGTGAATCAACCACCAGATCTATCCCTATCATTGTTGAAGTCTGTTTAGAATATTTGAGGAAGAATGGTATGAAGGAGGAGGGACTCTTCAGGTAGGTGCAATGGGAGTGAACTTCCAAAGCTTGGGGGAGGGGGTTAAGACCTGAGTCAAGAGAATGGAGAAAAAGGAGATGGATCCCTGTCAAGTTGAATCTGTGTGGAATACTGAGGAAGTATGATATGAAGGTAGAGGGACTCTTCAGAGAGATGCTTTGAGCATTAAACCCCAACGATTTTGAGGCAGGGCTCGAAATAAGGGAAGGAGAAGGCAGAGAATCTTAGTTTTATAGGTGGGTGCTATGGCCTAAGGGATGAAGTATCAATGTTTATCAAAAAGCCATCCCTGTAGTTTAGAGAGTGAGGGGAGAGGGATGTTTGTTCACTTTATCACAGTTATGCCACAAGAGTATGAAGTGGTTTTGCTTGGTGCAGCTCTTTTAGCATTTTAAAATCATTTTGGTATTCTTGTGGCTTTGCTTATTGTACTTTTTAAAATGTTCAGTCATGGGTGGATTCATGCTGGGTGGATTGGGTGGTTAACTAGCATGGACAGGGTTCTGTCTTTGAAAGTGGGGGATATAGTCAGTGGTACTTTCTATGTAGAACACCACCATCAGTTGCATGGAGGGTAGGAAATTTTAGCCAAAAATAGCCCCAGATCACCGAAACTGGCCCTTTCCAGTCTTTGCAACATGATTCTGTGACAACTGTCAGAACTATTTCCTTAAAAAGGAAATATGCCTATTGTAAAAAGTCTTAAAAAAGGTACAGTTTTCTGATTTTCGGATCTGCTGGGTTGATTTCACAGGGGGATATAGTGTACAGTATCCCCCCATCCAATTCAATGGGGGATACACCCCCATTCCCAGGAACACTGTCCATACTAACCAGCAGTTTTAGATAAATGAAAAAGAATTTTAAAATGGTTTTAAGAGCTGGTGTGGGGGTGTAACTGCCACAAAAGGTCCATCTTGGAGTATTCTCCATGGTAGCATGGTGATGACGCTGACCCTTTCCCTTCATTCTAAATTGCTTGAAGTTACAACATGTACCTTTCATGGGCAAATGGATAGGTTCATTTGTTGCACCCTTCATGAGAGCAACCCTTCTACCCCTTCTAAGTGCTGGAACCACCACATACAGTATGGTTCACTTGAAAGAAACTAAAGTTGATATTATAGAAGCTTACACAAGTAGACCTACTTCTAAATAATTTTGGAGACTGGAGATTACACTCAAACTGCAAAACCTTCCCTTCTCTCTTTCATTTACCTTCACAGATTAAATGGCAGAAATGGGACAGTGCAAGGTTTGCAGGATGAATTTGATAAAGGTGAAATCCCAGACTTTGAACAAAGGAACTCCAGTGTACACACAGTCGCATCCTTGCTGAAGCGTTACTTGACCCTACTTCCAGAACCCATCATACCATGGAGGCATTGCCGGTACTTCATCCCAGCCATGCAGCGCTTACATGAAAATGAGGCAGATGGTCAGAAACAATTGATGATGCAGTTGGCTTTGTTACCCAGAGTCAACTACAACTTGCTCAAGTATCTGTGTGAATTTTTGCATGAGGTCCATAGACACCAAATTTATAACAAGATGGGCCTTGGAAACCTGGCAAACATCTTTGCCCCACACATTCTTCGACCAGAACATGCAGAGGGTCAGTTTTTGTTGGGGAGCACTGCCCTCAGTCTTCAACTTGTTTATTATCTGATTCGAAATCATGATGTTATTTTCCCACCCTTCAGCGTTCTCCACAGTCAAGTGTCATTTCGTCCTCAAGAGCTTATCAACCATGATAGGCTGGGGAAGGAATCAATGATCAGAGCTTCTCTGCAAGACTTACCACTTCCCAAAGACACAGAGGTCAAGCTTCGGAACAATGTAATGAATATTCATCTGCCTGAAGAGAACAATTACTCCAATGACAAGGCAATCGAAAGAAACAACAGTCAGTCTGAGGAGGATGATAAATACAAAAATCAGATTTATGAAAATGTTGAAATTCAGCTGCCACGCAGTAGCCCTTCAGCTGGATCGTTAACAGAGGCTACGAAAACAAGAATCCCACCAAAACCCAAACCCAGGACCGATCAAAAGGCAAAACGGTATGGGGTTTCCTACAAAGACCCTGCAAATATGATCTCGAACATTGAGGTAGGATCAAGATCATTTTCCAATGCATCAACCGCAATCAAGTCGTCCAATTTGTCGGATGACAGTAAAGAACTGGGAATCCTTTTCCGTGGTAAGAAACATAAGTGGCAAAAAGGAGATATCCAAAGCCAGATTATATCTACCTACCAGAACTTGGAGGTAGGTTCACAACCACTTGCTCATATGAAAGATCCCAAAGTGACAATCATGAACTTAAAAAATACTAAAAATGGCCAGAATTTGAGAGAGACTAAAAGTGTTGCTGCCAAAAGGGCCATATTTGCAAGTTCGTCCCATGATTACGCAAAAAAATCAACTGAGCCTATGTCCCCTATCCCGGTCCCAAGACAGTTACAGGGGAAATCATCTCAAGACGAGAACTGCAATGAGAAATATGAGGTTACTCTCCCCTTTGAAGTGAATCTCAATGAAGATATCCCAGGGACGGTGCAAGGACTGAGAGGGAAGTTGAAACTAAAGGAGGAAGAACTAAGTCAACAACAAAAAATGACAGAAAAGTTGAGGAAAGAGTTGGAAAATTTGAGAAATCGATTTTCAGTAGAGGTGAGCTTAAATTAAATAGCACCTTTTTTTGTCATAAAGATGAGAGATGCTGAACATTCTCTCTGAAAATTTCAAAACTAAGTTGAATGTAATGAATTTCCAATGGGTACATGTATTTGTTGGTGATATTATTCTTTTGAAATGAATGATGGATGCAAATTGAAAAGAGTTGAATCAGAGAAGTCGGTGTAAGTATTGTTTGAAGTATTGCAGTGTTACTTTGATTTAGTAGTTGTGTAGATGTCATTCCTTGTCAACTAAAAGGAGCTACAACAATCTAGTAACCTCCTTCAGTTTTTAGGCTTGCAACCTGGAGGAGTGTAGATGGTTCAGTGTTTACCTTGATCCCCCACCACCCACCCACTTTTATTTGTGGGTAAGAGGACATGCATGCATGGCCTTCAAGCATCAGTTGGTCTTATTTGCATTGATCCTCAAAACACATTTGTGGGAAGAAGGATCTGCCTCTGAGACAAACATTGTATTTGGCCTCATTCTATAGCTTCTGGAACCCACTTAGGAAATACTCTTAATATCCAAACTCTGATGGTTTGTAATAGTAGTGGTTTACCAAATTAAAACTGTCTTTTTTTTCTTGTTTTTTATCTCTTTCTAGGCAATTGCAAGACAACATGCTGAAGCTGAGAATGAACTCTTGCAGGAACAACTTGAAAGATTGAGACACAGATTAGGGTCACTGTGATGACCTTAAAACTGTTAAAGGTCATTGTAATGGACCTTAGAACTGTTGACATATTAAGCCAGAGCATGGCTACCAAAACCATTAGTGTGCAGCAACATGGCAAGAGATTTCATCCAATGGCCACAATGAAAAATGAGAAGACTCATCCCATGGCTGAGCAAAGCTGCAAGTTCTACATGATGTTTGACATCTTAAGTGAGGTAGATAGGGTGTTTTACAGTTGAGAAGAGAAGACAGGTGAAGATCATGGGGAACATTTATTTCTTGCAGTGATTACTATCTGTTCCAACAACCTTACAGTGTGATACCAGTTTGTTTGACACCTTTAGGGCATGAGTTAGAGAGGCTAAGGGAAAGCAACAGAAGCCAAAATCTCATTATTTGTTTGAGATAATATGCAGATTGGTTATGCTATGTCTGTACGTAAAGAGATCGCATAAAGATATTTCGGAAGATGAAGATATTGGAACATGTTTGTAACCTGTTTTTACTTTAGCAAAAACAAGTGCAGAGCTGGAAAGCTAATAGTCACAGACAGACAAAAATTTCTTAGAGGATTAAGCCATGTAGAACTTAATCAGTCATGGCAAGTAACACTCTTGGAAAAGTAAGTAAAATGAAAAAAATATTTCCAAGATTTAAAAATTTTAATTCCATGTTGGTGGTCTCACATCCCTTCTTTTTTATTGTATATATAATCTGCCTGTGTTAGCCACATACACTTATGAATAGCAAGGGCTTCTGTGTAATTTGCTAGTGACAGTTAAAAATCTAACACAAGTATGGTGTTGTGTTTAGGTATTGGAATTGCAGCATTTATCATAGCATGCCTACATACCTAAACCTCCAAAGAGGAAAGAGTTTGTTACAAATATTTTTTTATCGAGCTTTGTAGAAAACCTGCATGCAGTGATGATCATGGTATGATTCAGTTAATCGTCACTGGAAATTTACTTCATCAAATCTTAACAACTACTGTTAGAATTAGGAAATGCTCTGACAGAGGCCCAGCAAGTGTGCATCATTTGAATTATTTGTATCAAGCTTTAGAGAGGTCAGATTGTGATGTCTTGATCAATTGTTTCCTGTAACTCCACCCATCTAAATGAAAGAACTGTTCTGTTTACTGTATGTTCTGAGCAGAGATAAGAAAGAGTCACTAAATTTGTGGTAAGATTGAGTCATTTCAGCTTTTATAAGGCTTGAGTTAAGTCGAGGGAAAAATCCCATCCCCCATGCATCTCTCAGTTTTATGGAATAAGGTGTTGGCCCTAGGCATAACTTGTTACAGCAATGATTTGTAAATGAGAACGTGTTAAAAATTTCATCACCTAGAGATGAGGAAGAAAATTCCCTCCTCTCAGTTTTATGGAATTAGCTGTTTTTTGGAGGTAGTGATCCTCATCATGACTACACAGGGCTGTCATCCCTTACAGATGTGCTCAAAGTAAAGTGGAACTACCATATTGTAGAGAGCTTGGTCAAAAAGAGGTAAGAAAATTGGACTTCAGCTTGTGATACAAGGATTGCTGGTTCTGTTTCTGATCTGTTGTGTCCTTTGGCAAGACTTTATAAATTATATTAATGTCTTGCTCTGAGAAGTGCCAAATTGAGACATGAGGTGTTTATCATTGTATGTACATTTCAGTTGAAGTTGCATGTACTACATGCCCAAGTATTGTCCTCTGTACGTATGTATTACTCTGGCTGACAAAGGCCCATGCATATGCACTCCATCTTTGCTTGAAGGTCTGGTGACATAAAAGTTACACAGGTGCATGTTTGATGTTATGAGAAGCATTAGAAATTCAGAGAATAGCAGCAATTCCTATTAAAATCCATCAAATGTTGACCATTTTACAGGGTAATTTTTATTTCACTCTTGTATCATGAATAAAGGTGAGCCAAGTACAGTAAATAGTGATGCTGAAAGATGGACATACCAAATATGGCTAACATTAGCCTTTTTTTTCTTCTTCAATCAGGGACAATTGTTGCATTGTTATCCACTGAGGGATATTTTGGAAGTTAAAATTGTTTCCTTTAAGAATATCGTTATCACTCACCTCACTGTAAACTATCTCTGCAATAATTAAGAGATAATTATTATAGGATTAACAAAAGAAATCTTAACACTGTGCAACAATCCACATTATTATTTTTGCATAGGCAATGCATTGCTTCAGAAACCATCAAACTTTGAAGTTTATCTTGAGAACAGTAAAAGATATTGCAATAAATCCAATGGAGCTTTTATTGGGGGATTTTATTCTTTAACTGCCATGTGAAAACAGCTCTTTTTGGTGGCATGTCACCATAACTAAATTGATTCAGCAGATTGCCCTGATAGTGGTACTCAAAAAATGCATATATTACTTAATTACTTAACTTGGTTTATAAAGGCAGAGGGGAGAAACCCCAAGGGCTTTCTGGTTTGTAGTCTGGAGGTGGTAGGGAGAGAAAGGGAAAGTAGGAGGCACAGGAATTAAGACCCTTAGCTACTTTTTTACAGGTTGGAGCATATGCCTTTTAGCTACAGAAACTTAGGTAGTAAGTTGGTAAAATGAAAATGAATCAACTGAACAGAATAAATTTTGTTGAAACCCCTTACCACAACAATATGTTTAGCTCATCACCCATGTAGTTGAGCACAACACTTAATGTACCTAGGAAAAGGGTGAAATTAAGGTAAGCTGAACCAGGAGCCACCTTCAGGCAAAAAGTGTCTCCTGGTTCCCTGGTTTTTGATGCAACCAGGAGACACTTTGTGTTTACCAAGAGACAGTAACCAACTACAATGAAGTATGCATATACTGTATATATGAGGTATTTAAACATCACACTGATATATGATGGTTTGCTCTGTCATGCACTGGCGGATCCAGGGGGGGGGGCAATGGGGGCCATGGCCCCACCCAAAGGTGGGCCAAAACATTGTTTCCAAAAATTTGCTGAATAATTAAGGAATAAATTTACTTCCCAATTGTACACTTTTGTTGCACCAAATTACATCTGAGCATGGAAGTACTACCTCAGAGGTAGTACTTCCATGATTTGAGGGCATTCAGTTATAGAAAAATTTTCCAAAGGGGAGGGGGAACCCCTCCCCCATATCGCTGCACCTCCAGTTTGGCCCCTCCCAGATGATGATCCTGGATCCGCCAATGTCTGTCGTATAGATAAACTGTTAGCATGGTGCAGGCTTGATACTTTTGTGAACTGTACAATTTCTTTGTTCATTTGGAGTTGGCTATTACGAAGAGATTTAAAATGGACGCTTTACTAACTTTGAGGTGTGCCATTTCTTAGGAACTTCAAGGATGATGGGCGCTACTTTCGGTAAAAAGATGGTGCCTTGCAGCATTCTTTTAGGGGTCAACGGGGGCTGTTTGGCATGGAACGAGTGACAAACAGTGCCTGGCGCCTGGTTTATTTCACCCTTGAGCTAAAGTGTGTCCTACCCAATCCACCCAAAACTCATTCCATACACTGTTGTCATACTCATTTCTGACAGCACTAAGCTGACGAAAATTTTAGTATGGGTTATCAGATTCCTGAGCGTTCAAAGGAAATTGTGATCTGCAATTGAGAGCTTGACCCCCTTCCTTCCAAAAATGTCACTTGTAGAACTTTTTATTTGTGAATTCATTTTCCAGCTTTCCAACCAGTGGTCATCATGGGGCTATACTGTACCTCTGTTGTGTTGAATGTTTTGCATTGGTCACCAGTATTGTACCAAGACATGACTCGAGTTATTAATTTTTAAAAGGGAAATGACTCGGGCAATTGCATCATAATTTTCCTCATAGAAAAAATACAATGACTCGAGTCACTGACTCGACTCGAGTCACATTGAAAGTAGTAAATGACTCTACTTGATTGCAAAATTGAGTGACTCGTTATGACTGTTGGTCATCTATCCATTCAGCTATAAGGTCATGGTCCAAAACTGATCTTTCATCTGTAACAGCATTATTTTTCTTCACAGAGGAAATAACTTCTTACGTCTGTTATACACAGCTAGGTAATGACTTGGTTCCTTTTTAGGAGCGCCCAAAGCCGTTTGGCACCTGATATGATGCATGGGATTAAAAATCAATCATGTTGTATCATCATTATTGCAAAGGTTTGTTTTCTAGAATCAATAAATTGAACAGGGAAGTAGGGATCTATTGTTAAGCAGAAAGAGAAATAAGGGATGGAGGAATTTACCAGGCAAGGTTGTTAATGGATTGTAATAGTCTCCTGCTTCCACAAAAAGGTGAGTCACTTTTCACCAGATAAGGCTGAGATGTGATGTTAATAAATGGAGGGAAGGAAACACCTGAGGGGTTTGTTTGTGGATCCCAGCTGAGGTTTAGATGGCATTGCCTTGATCTGCTTTCATGTCAGAAGCAGGCCTCTTTATGTATCCTATATGTGAACAGAGGTTGGAGGCAAAAAAAGGGGGTAAAAGAGGGTGACTTAAATGTCTGCTGATGTTCATGGAATGGCACCACTCATGGACCTGTCAGAATTAAGTTTCACAGTTATGCCACAGTTTTATGTAATAACTTAAATGTCTGTGGATGTTATAACCAAAAGAGCTGATTTTACCCACCAATTATAGATTAAGATCCCTGATGAAAAATCTATTAAAATTATTTGAATAAGTTTTACCACTCTTTAGAGCCTCTTCAACATTTGACCATTTTCTGAGATTTCTCATTTGCTATGCAGAATTTTGATGAGGAGCGTTGCACAGGGTCTTTATTTCTTTTGATAATCCTTTATGAATTAGCTTTGTTTGTTTTAGTTGATGTATACCTCTGTGTTCTTAGAAATATTGTTTCATCCAAGAATTGGTATATTGTCATGTTCATTCTTCTGATTCTACTGTAGTACAGCCCTTCAGTCCTCCAGACCTTGGTACTACAAACCACTGGTCATATGACACATTACCCTGCAGAGCAGAATTTATCTGCTAAGCCTCATTTAAAGGCTCCCAAACCAGGAATATGACTGTACAGGGAATAGGCAGTACAACCTGCTACTAGTATGTAGGCAAATAACCCATTGGATCTACAGTCCATTGGGTTTCTGTCTGTATGTGCACTGTGGGATCAATCTCCTATTGTAACAATAGGACATTCACTGTAGTACCAATGGGTTGCAGGGCTAGAGGGTGGTTTTCTTTTGATCTAAGTGAGTGAGATATCCATAAAATCATTTGAAACATAACATTAACTTGTGGAATCATTACTGTGACAGAAATTCTTGAGCTTCTGACTTGCCTTTTAGCCTCTTGATATTTTAGGTCATATTTTGGCTTCCTAACTCTTCTGAAGTTTCAACAATTTTGGAAAATGTTTCCACTTTAATTGCAATAAGCAGCCAACCATTCTTCCATTTTCAAGGATCTCTCAAATGTAGAATATAAAAGTACTCCATCAGATTGAGATATTTTGACTTTTTGTAGGATACATACACCTAAAAGGTGTGGCCTTGAGAAAGGTACAAAATATTTAGCATGTTTCCCTAGGTTGGAATTTTGGCTGTATTTACTCTCTTGATGTGTGGGGGAAATTGCATAAGGTTGTATGGAGTTTGTTGTTTCAGACATTGAATTGGGTACATACATGTGGTCAGTGGGTGTGGTCATCTTGAAGAGTTAGTAACATTAACAGTCTGTTATGATGCTCTGTCAAAGTTTTGGCAAAAGGGGTTTAAGATTGAGGGAAAAGGGGGCAGGGAGACCATTTAAATTTTAAGTTTGACATCTTCAAAGGTAATTTTGGATGTTATCTGACTAGAAAACCTTCAAAAAAAAAAAAAAAAAAACAAGAGCCCAATGGGCACTGTGGTTCCTTGCTGAATGTAATGAAACTGAGTAAACTACTGAATGAACCAGTATTTCTGTAGATGCACAAAACCTGCTCTGTAGACAATGCACATCTTGTGTTAACAAAC
>WURT03061920.1:3473-13803 GCA_009936505.3 Holothuria glaberrima | reverse complement strand
GCTACTCTGCATCTTTTGAATTTTCAAACTTTGCTGTCAATCAAAGAGCAGTAACCAACTGAGAATTTTGATACCCCATACTAAAAATATACTTTGGGGTGACGAGTATATGTCTTTAAAGGACATGCCAACATAATGAAAAGAAGTGCTACAATGTGTTCATAGTTTCGTTAGCCTTATATTATTTATACTTAAAGGGCATATCTCGCCTACACTGTAAAAACTCTCCCTTCTATGTGTACTTTTAGCCCCCCTCCTTTATAAAGGGGGAAAAACCAGTCTAGTGCACATCCTTGACAGAGCTACGATGGTCTGTGCTGGGTTAAAATTGTTCAAAGCCACATTCACACACTACTACATGTTAACTATCTCCTATGCACTGGGTAACTACACTGAGTAATCCGCACTTGCAAATGATAATTGACCAATCAGGATGAACCCATTCTTTATAAATTTATATCAACCAAAGTATAGTCACCAGTTGTTAATAGAGATATTAGGATATTCCTAAATATGTCTGGGTGATGCAAAAGCCCCTTTAATTACTTTCTAGCTAGTACGCACTTGGGCAAGTGATAAAGATTTTTTTCGAGCTGACACCTTAACTTCCAGAGTCAACCCCTGAGGGTATATCAATATATAAACACTATCTTTTAACTGAAGGTCGAAAAAACAAAGGATAACATTGGAAATTCTTTGTCACTGAACTGAAGGTCGAAAAATAAAGGATAACATTGGAAATTCTTTGCCACCCTTCCACATCACAGATTTGTATGCTTCAGTAATGTTTATGTTTTGATAATGTTCATTAAACAAAAGGTGTAAGACAGTAATTACCTTGTAAAGTGATCAATATTTTCTGGATTTTGACGGAAATTGAGGCCACTTTGTTCCTGTGTAGGCTAATGCTCTCTGCAGCAAATATAGGTAAATGTGTCATTTTTGTGTCACCGAACTTTTGTAGAAGTGCAATAGACGAGTTGGGAAATTATTTTCACGTTACGCTTTACGGGATGGGTCAAAGGTCAAGCGAACCACTCGCACAGGCGAAAAGGTTTTCACGGTGCAGCTGACCTTGTGACCCCACCGGAAGTACTGAATTACTCAGTTCTATTTCTTCAGAAATACATTGCATTATGGGAAGTATGTGAGGTCATCTGGTGAATGGATGGAAAATAATTTCTCAACCTACTGTCATTGTGCTTGGTGCTCAGCGTAAGCAATGGACTAGGGAAAACAAGCCAGTGAGCCACAACTGGAAAAAAGACCGTGGCCGGCCCGACTTAAAACAATTGGTTACAAACTGAGCCGTAAAATCACATGTAACTCTAACTATACCTCTTAACTATAACTCTTCACTATAATGTCGACACCACTGCAATGAATATTTAATAGACTGTGTATACGCTGTGGTGTTAAGAAGGATATAAACTAGAGGTACACTCAATCGTATTCAAGCATTTCAATAGTACCAAATTTCAAAATTTCGAAGGCAGACGTTTGAAAATATTTGAAAAAAAAATTAAGGCAACTTGCTCTCTCTATTTTTCACGTAGTGACCTTGAGGAAAACTAGAGGTTGCTTCACGATAACAGAGCAACAAAGATAGTCGTACCAGGCGGGGATGGGGACTGCCGTCCCCCTCCCATTTCCCCATTAGGGTGTAAAAAGTGCTATTTTTGGGTAAAATATTTGAACTTTTCCCGCAAACATGCATTAAGATTTCGGTAAAAGTGCGGCAGCTCTCCCAATTGAAAGTAGTTCCGGATGCTAATGACAAGAAACTTTGATCGAAAGCTAGCTATTGTGCACAAATTTCTTTCCTTCCATAAGTACGTCTTGGTTTTTCACATTATCGAAGTGAAACTTATTGCCATTGGAAAGATTGACGACCCAACTACGTCAATTTAAACACATTCCAAAACTGAAAATTCACACATTAAAGAGGTATTGAAGAATTATTACTTCAGGTGCAGTTAAAGTCTCTTATTATATAAAAATTTGTCTGTAGCGCTTGACGAATTTAATTAAGGTTGTCAAAAAATTGCACATAATAATGTTCTAAACACATGATGAACATTCTAAGGTTACATGTATGTCCTACATTTATTATACTATAACTTTCTTATTGGTGACAGAAAACTTTTCAAACGTGTCAGCTGATTGTTGTAAGTATACGCTTGTACTCGCACATTGACGCATTCGCCTGTGCTGTACTTGTAAGACTGGATATGCACTCACAATCAGAAATACGATACGTTTGTGACCCTACGCATTACAATGCACTACTTTTCTAGCTGATACTCATACTCATAACAATAAAGTCACATTACAAGTTTACTTTATACGTATACTAATGACACTGTACTCACACTACAAGTATGGCATGTACTCATACTCATGACATTGTGCTCACACCACAAGTGTAGATTGTACTCACCCTCATGACAATGAACTCGGCCTATAAATCTAGGTTATACTCATACTCATGACATCGTACTTACACTACAAGTCTGGCATGTACTCATACTCATGACATTGTGCTGCACACCACAAGTCTAGATTGTGCTCACACTCATAACAATGAACTTGGCCTATAAGTCTGGCTTGTTTTAATACTCATGACATTGTGCTCATACTACAAGTCTGGCTTATACTCATTCCCGTGACAATGAACTCGGCCTACAAGTCTAGATCGTACTCATACTAATGACGTTGTACTTACCCTCATGACATTTTACTCACACTAAGACTTCTAAGAACCACACGTCGGATTATCCCATTCAATAATAAACAACTCACCTTATAGTTGCACGGTAGTACAGAATGTGCGTAGAATGTTATGACCCTTACTCCCTGGATACATTTTACAGATTCTCAAAACAATCGATAAACGGATTTCAGAGAGAATGCCCATACTCGTACGGGCAACGATCCGAATGAACTCTTTCGTTAATCTAAACTTGATCAGTCTAGAATCCAAAGATTCTCCTTTTAAAGTATTCAATATTATATACAATATATTCCACTCTGTCAGAGATTGCGCTTCTGTTTTTGAATAAACCACCAGCCTCGACTGATTCTTTCTTAGAATGCTACATCAACTTTGGATGAACAAAAGTGTGAACCTAATCTGACTTTGCAACAAGAAGCTGACGTAGCGTGGAAGTTGACCAACTGAATCGTTTCACACTTTAGCTGATCTATTTTCAAAAATGGAATTTAATTAGATTGCAACTTTGCAGACCAAACCCACAACTAACATAATCATGGTTGTCATTATTCTCGCGAGTATTTCGGTCAACGTAAAACGACTGACTGAGAAAGGCTAGGATCATAAAAAAGTAAATGATCTTTTAATAAAAAGGAAGAGATGTTGTATTAGTTTGTGAGTCGGAAGAATAACTTTGATAACAGGTTTTTTGTTGTTGATAGTGGAAAATCACAATACGCTTTCATGAAACTGTAAATATTACGGTAACAAAATCGTATTTATTCTGCTATGTTGCTGTATTGATTTAAAAATGTTGCCGCATCACAGGTATAGGCCTATAGCAAATACGTAAAGAGGGTCTCGGGGGCACCAGACCGACGCAAGTTACACTAGATCACGTATTGCTGGGAAATTTCAAGTATGACATAGTATGAAATGTTTTTTGATGTGTTCACCACATGTATCAACATGAAACTGCACGGTGGGTCTTAAGTGTTAAGTATAGGACTACTAAATACGTGCATGCGCAGAAGTGTGTACACATTGTACGTTGTACCGTACGTGCTCCAGTCTGACTACGATTGATTGGTCCACTGGTATACGAGTAACTGCCTCGCGCATTCTCCAATATGGCGGAATTACGTCGATATTAGAAACGTGACGTAGGTGTTTACCATTAGAAGTGGTGTCGGCCATATCAGTGGGCCCAAGCATTTCAGACTCAACGACACTTTAACACGTGATTCCTGTCTTAGTCCAGGTCCTATCCCATTCCTCTGTTCTCCCATCCCGTTGACGGTTTTACAAAGCGATGGTGGGGGCTTTCCCTTCCCATAAATTCTGACCAGGCACTTTTTTCACCGCAATGGGGGCACAATTCGTGCATCTGCCTACTTTGAATAATTCCTGGACGTCCTGTAGGGTGCCAGATGTAAGTCATTTCAATGGTACTGCTTACAAGTACTTAGTATGTTATGCATTCATTGACACTACAAAAACCTTCATTTTCTTCAAGATATCGGGTGAAATAATGCTTGAAAGTCTCCTACAAGCTCCCATTTATGCCAAGAGAGAATGATAGAGAACATATTCCAATTTAAGGATAATAAACGAGGTACTTCATTAAGACATAAATTTGATGAAATTTCTTTACTTAAAAATTTCATGAGGAACATCTCGACAGACTTGCTTCTAGGGCAAAAGTCACTGCAGTCATTCAATTCTATCATAAGCATCGTTATTTTTTCACAGATTGCCTCCAGTAGCAATCGAGTTAGATTAAAGTGACACTTTACAAATTACCAGCAGTCACGCAGGAGACATGTTGACTGTTTATTGAGAGAAATTGCAAATTAAATGACCTTTAATACGTGTTAAACAAATTTCGTTTGACCCACTTTATACTGACTGAAAGACATTTTCTTGGATGACCTCAAGCCTGTTCAAAGTTGTCACCAATAATTTCTCTTACATGACTGACTGCCAAAGTAGGTGGATGTAACAGACTTCATGGCAGCTATACCTACTTGAGATGCAGAACTTTTTAAGTTAAAAGAACTGAACTGATGAAAGTTAACACTTTTCGCTCTTTTTGGTAAGATCATGCGCATTACCTGGTCTTTTCAGCTAGTCCTAAACCTAGTCAAGCGTGACAGACCCATAACGTAGAATTCTGAATATTGGGAGGTTTGTCACGTCCAGTTTGGTGTCCCTTTGGGGCACATAACTTCATTGGAAGCAGTTTGCTTGTTTTTGCCCTTTAGTCAGTTGATTAGACTAGATGAAATCTAATGCATTACATTTGTTTGCTGGTAGTTCGGTTTTTTAATCTACAGGTTTCATGACACTAGTCGCCTTCAACGTATGGATATACCCTTATGAATTCTTCCAGTGCCACTCAACCAACATTTCTCCTTCAAATTTAATTATCTAGCTGGCCATCGAGTCCGGTTAAATTAGGTTATTAATTTCCCCTTAATTTTGATAATGGCGAAATTGTTATGCATTGAGGAAGGGTGAACAGTGTGAGTAAGTAGCAAGGAAATTAATGCGACAGATTTTATGCATTTATTGAACGACGTACCCCACTTACTACGGTTAGCTGGTTAGTCAAAGCCTCAAAGGTGAGTGATTCCCAAACGGGGGTGTGACTCGTATGTACATCAATGTATAAATATGGTCAGTCATCAACGTCCTTTTTGGTGAGTTATTTCAATTTAGATCATAGGCGTATGAAGCTGTTCGAGACTGGGGGGCTGAATTTTCGGGACCTGGGGAAGGGGTCTTAGGGGAGGAGGACACCCCCTCCCCTTTGTGAAAATTTTTGGATATTTGAGGGACCTTAGATCCAATTTGGTGCACCATTTTGGACAAATTTAAAGGTAAATTACTGCACATTTTTTATATTTTTTACAGGCGAGACAAGGGGTTTTCGTCCATGGAAAGTGGGGGGCTGAAGCATACTTCCGCCCCCACAATTTTCTCTGGGAGCTGTCGCACCTCGGCCCCCGCTTACTACGCCCTTGCTTTAGACGTCGGTCAGTTTTGCTAACCCACGCATTGGTGAGTTATTTCTATCCCATGCTACACTAAAAGGACAATTCTCGTCATCCCAGACAGTTACAGAGATATGTCTTTGAATGAAAATCGGTCTCGAAGTGTGAATATAATGTCGTCAATGACATGAGTATGATTACAAGCTATACTTAAAGTGTGAGTACTATGCCATGAGTATGAGTCCAGTCCAGACTTATAGTGTGAGTACTTTGTCACAAGTATGAGTACATGCCATACTTGTGTGTCCAACGTCATGGGTATGAGTGCAAGATTAGTGTAATATTTATGGGTTTGATTTCAGTCAAAATCTTTTCATTAATAATGCTTAACTCTGAGAATCTGTGAACATAAGTTCAAGTATACCAACACATATTTCCGAGGAGTACGTACAAATGTGCCAAAGCCTAAGTACAAGTGCAACTCCTATACAAGTAATAGACTGCAAATCTTGTATAATCTGAGTACAAATTAATTCACACAAGTAAGAGTAGTGGAGAATGTACCACTGTGTAGGCATTATCACATACTAAAAGTCTTGTTAAGTTTGAGTATAAATACATTCTCTTGAATACGAGTACAATCAATTCGCTAAAACTTGAGTAGGAGTACCTTTCACTATGGGGATTATACAATTATCCGAAAAATAATGCTTGAAACGGAACTTCTTTTAAGTCAGCTTTATGCTCAATTTAAATGACTTAAACAACACTTTTACTTCAAATCTGTATGCGTAAGGCGCACGGTTGATCCATGAGCAATTCGTCGGTTGCACATGACTTACCTAAAAGTTTAATCAAGTGATGAAAATCGTACTGACTGCCGCGTTCATCGCAGTTTGCCCGACCATCAAAGGTTACACTGAATCTCCCTGAAGGATCATGGTATCAATTGACGTCATAAAATCAGGCTGGAAGAGATACGCTCTAACATTGCCACATGTCCCAAAACATTAAAGTGAAATGTCATCCGCAAATGCATCTCAAACACTCAAGGCATAGTGCAGTTGTACAATGTAGAAAACTATGATAGGCTACATTTCATAACGACAAAAAAAGGGAAAATTGATACTACGGTGCTTCATAAGTGCCAGCTACTTACCCTTTTCAACAATCCAATCGTTTGTTTTATGGCTTATTCGTTTTTTTTTTTTGTAATTGATTTTTATGGGTGAATGTTCTTTCACGGAACACATTTACATGCAAAAGATCGATTGATGTTGTCATCATTTAATTTATGGCTTCCACAGCTCTGAAAACATACTCAAACTCCTACTTCGAAAAATCATCACAACCTAAAAGTCTGACGTCAAAAGATGGCGGTAGATGAAAATATATAGTAACCTGCCATCATCGACGGAAAATTAAAAACATGGCCGGTTAAATTTACCTGGTTGTATCTTTATAATCTGTGAGCGCCCCAGCGATCTGCTGGAAGCACCACCATAACCCTTGATGACTCTTCGTCGGGAGATTGCCGGCGATTTGCCGACGGATACGATCGCAGTCGTTGATTCCGATTGTTGTAACGGTCTACCCCAAGACGGGCAGCAACAACAGGTATGATAGACTTTGTCAACAAAAGTTGACAGCTTTCCGTCCATGACCTGAAACAGCAAAAAAGAAATCAGAGAATGAAAAAGGTTTTGGACTGGAAAATGAAAAGAATTTTGATTTACGTGTTTGACATTCCCGGAGACTGGAAATATATTACCATCCACAAGTTAAGTATTATATGTAGATGACGAATCAAGGGTTTGTGCGAGTGAGATATGAGGTAAGAAAATGACTGGATTTGGGAGGGGGGTTAATGTTCGTCCCCAAAACGTTTGAACCCCTTCGAAAAATGGATAAGCGGGAATATGAATATTAATATCAAAAATCAGAACACTATATCAATCCTAGGTCTTTCAGTTAAAATTTGTGATAATATAGCCTACTGGTAAAAGGGTCATGTGCAAAGGGACTTATAACGTTTTTTGTGCTCAGTAAAACCTTTTATTCACTTGTACTACTATGAACTCTTGACAGTCAAAATGTCCAACAAGTGAAAGGCGCGATGCGTTGACGTCTAGAAGAATAACAATTTAAAGGTTCAGTGGGTATCACGCGTTGACGTTGTTAAAAGATCTCTTTAACCTCTTAGTAAAACATCATGGAGCTATCACACGGAATAACATCTTAAGATACGGTGCTTTTTCACGATGACGTCAGTGAAGGACTTCAAATAAGATCTGAAGATACAATGCATATTCACTTAGCATCAAATAACACTCCACAACATTTCTAGGGAAAAATCCAGTGGTCAAAATATTCCCCGAGTGTTTGCCAAATGACACCTTTCAGATTTAGTACACTTTAGGCCCCTTGAAGAAAAGTGATAATCGATCTTTGTTAAAGATATGTATACTCTTGAAAATATGTAACGTGCTCATTAATCAGTCTTCAGAACGTATACTATAAAATCAATCTTATGAACAACCAAGGGGAATTATGAACAACCAAAGGGAAAAGTCCTTACAGTATCGCCAACAAATCCTCTACGCTTTATCAACAAAAGAGCTTTCTCTCCTGGGTGCAATGTTGCCCGTCCCAACGAAAGCGCATACAAGTTTGGGGCGCTTTCAGCAAAGGTTTAACGAGGAGGTGATCGATGTGATGTACATTTACAGTCAAAGTACTGCATAGCTTTTGTCGACGACCTCAACATTTATAGGTTTGAGAAAATAGTTTGCTAAATGCCGAACAATATGTTAGTTGAACCATATCCATGAAAGTATGTGATGGAAAGTACAGTCAGGGAAGCTAATTTCTGCTGGATAGGGGTTGTTGTTTCTGACGGCCGTCCCGGGGACGGGGTTATCCCCCTCCTCTTTAGAAAAAATTTGAATATTTAAGGTCCTTAGAAAAATGTGGTGCGACATATTGTACAAAAATGAAGATGGATTACTGATTTTTTTACACTTTTACAGATGGAACAAATAAGGGTGTTAGTCCATGGATAGCGGGATAGCATACTTCCGTCCCCACATTCTTGACAGAAGGCTCGAGCCCCCAGCTCCCAGCCCCACCTCCCTATGTTTGTGATTGTAATCATTTTCCGACGTTTAAACATTAGGTAGACTATGACGTTTCCTTTCCAACAGGATTTTAACAAGAACTCGTGAACAATCATACAGAGCTTAATGAGGTTATCAAGTCATAAGTTTGTTATTAACTCATTAAATTAAGGACGGTCTCAACTAATTACGTAATATCTCTGTACCACGTAAACTTAAACTGATACTCTATAAGACAAATGATGGAAACGCCATGCTTAGTAAGTACACACATACTTAGATTCTGAAGACGACACTTATTAGTTCTATAACCACAAAGTCATTAAGACAATTGTAATGCTTAATTACAAGCTTTCATTTTGACTCCAATTAGAGAGTGAACTTAACAAAACCTCATTTAGTGAAACTGTTTAAAGGATTTGACCTCCCTTTTTATCTTGAATATGCATCAGACAGAACAATTAAAAGTTAATATGTCCATACATTATCTGTGGAACTTATACTCACTGTGAGGACTACTCAATTGAAATCTCATTGTTATTTTCATTAACAAATTACAGAACAATAATATTGTCTCATTCCTTCTCCATTAAACCAATGGCGCCTCCAGTATTTGATGATTGGGGCACCACAGAAGATGATATAGTAATTCCATCCTAAATAAACCAAGAAAGCCGGTGCGTACTGCGCCTATGCATACCTCCGTTACTTTGCACCAGGGTGGACCCTTTTTGTCATCTAGTGCGGGTGATGTCCTGGGGGGTTTCCCCTTTGATAACTTTTTGTTCGTTTAAGGTATCTTAGATTAAAAATAATGCTACCTTTGGCAAAGCTTTGAACTGGTCATATGTTGATAATAGCTCACCCTTCAGTGAATTGTTCCTTTTTTTGTTGATGCAGAGGAAAGGTGTTGAAGTGGTTTCAATGTGGAGGAGTGAAATGTGAGGAATTATGGTTTTGAAAGGTGGCTTAAACGTAAAATAGTGCTTCAAATGATTACATGTTGAAGGATTTCCTTTCTTAAGTGAAATTTTGGGTGTGGCACGGCTTCTATCTAGTGCTGGTGCCATTTGACAGGCACAAGGCCTCCTAGGAGTTCTAGTTTACTGGAAAATGTGTAGATCATGTGTAGTATCTTTTCTTTTTGACCAGTTTAGAACGCGACCACGCATGACAGACCCATGATGTAGAGGTCTGAAGGTCGTGAGGTTGGTCATGTCAAGTTGAAGTTGTCCCTTGGGGACGTAGCTCCTTCAGGGAGTAGTACTCCTTTGAGAGTAAATATTTGCTTTCGCCCCTTGGCTCTCCGCCAGTGAATCCAGGGGACTTTTGAAAAAAGTACAGGTTATTGGTAAATGGGGACGCTAGTATGAAGCTTTCATTTGATATCCAAATGACTCTACAGAAAAGCAAACTAAGTACTTTACAAAAACCGTAGTTTTACTAATTTTGAGAGATATAACAAAAGGAGTAGATGATTTATAAGCATGCTTCATAATAATCTT
>WURT03061909.1:0-13804 GCA_009936505.3 Holothuria glaberrima | reverse complement strand
GCGCTTTCATCTTCAGTTCTGTCTAGCTGTAACGCCTGCCATTTCCAACATACTGGATTTATTCAACGTTAAAGGTTGAACAAATATTGTAGGCGTGATTCAATAGAAACACGAAAATGAAACGTTGCGAAATTCTAACCTCTTTTTTTGAGAGAGATTCTCCAACCTGACCATCGTGGCAAATATATGTTGAGGGGAAAAGGATTTTTCAGTTTCGTCTGGGAGCCTAAATGGGTAAGATGAAAAGCGTACTCCCCGAAGAAGACCATGCAGTCGTACCATCAAATTTCTTGGTTTTGCTCTTAAGAAGGGCAGATTTTTTGATAAAAACCCGAACTTTTTCAACTTTTCTTCCTTCTTAATGAAAACAAAAGTACGAAATCGTTTGCAATATAATCCCATTTTTTCGGCGCGCTTCGCGCACCTTTTATTTTGCGATCGGCATCATTTCGGCAACCTATTGCTTCCGTCGGGGCTTAGAGTAGCCGGCACCTAGTCAGGGCGCTTGACCCCATGTCGGTAAATCCAAGCACCATCCCCGGCTGAGCCTGCATGCAGTTTTGCCTTTGGGCAATGAAGTATACCCCAAAATATGGAAACATTTGGCACCATTTTGCATCTGGCCCTCCTCCTATTAGACTCCTCACCAGGATTAGAGAAAAGTTTTAGGCCAGATGTCCCCCCCCCACTTCCAAAATCAAATCGACGCCCCTGGTTATTGGTGTTTTGTAGTTTTATGAACTACGAAGGTGCGGGAAAATAATGCAACATTTGAGGGGAGGGGGGGGGGTCACGAGTGCGTGGTGACTTATTAAGTGATAACCCTTTGACAAAATGTCGGTACACTCACTATATGCTGTCGGTACATTTACCTTATTTTCATCCCTGCCCCCCACTTCTTTCACCCCAGTTACGTTACTGATTTAGGTTGCCAAGTTTTGGGTACACATTTGCAATATTTTCCAATTTACAAAGCCTTTTGTCAATATATTTTGTTGAAACTAAATGTAGTATTCTTTTCGAAGAAGATTTTGTGAAATCTAAGAGGCTCCAAATATCTCGGTCGAACCACCCATGCCTTAAAGAAACTCAACGAGACAAGAACCACGGTGTCACTTGAAGTGTTCATTCATTCGGTACTGTAACAACTGAAAAGAATTCTCACGCCGACGTTTTAATCTTCTTCAAATATACCTTTTGTAATAGTGTTGTTGGTTTCACAGTTTTTGTTTTCATACTAGGGTGCGACTACCGCTGACAAGGCACGCTCATACCCACAGGGCTTGTATCTTCTAGTCAAAGCCTTTGAATAATTTTGGCGCAATTTATTTTTGATTGACTGGTGGATTTGGACATCCAACCGGTTGTGTGCATTAGATTATGTTATAATGAGACGCTCAAGGTAGGGATTGGGGCCCTACTTTTACGGTAAAGGAGTTCTTAAATACTCTAAATGCAGGTTATGTCCCACAGCTTTGTAACAACTAAGGCAAAGTATAGATTTTATTTGACATGTGAAGTCAAAGAGAAAGAGCCCCCGTTTAAGATTAATTCGTTGACTGATGACGGGACGGGCAGTATTTAAACTATTACTTTGTATCGACGTGAATAATGAATGTACAATCAAGGTTCCAAATCGTGGCAGCAGTACCTTAAAGTAAACTAGAAAAATGTACTTGCAGGGCAAGTACTAATCGAAGCCCAGAAATTGCAGGAACTTTGGCTTGCAAACTACTTAACACCTTTTCTTAACCAGAAAAGAAGCTTCTCATGCAAAACGATACCTTTGAATGTGGATCTCCTTTTGTATTTGCACACTACTAATTTACTACAGCAGTAATGCGAAAACCCCCCTTTTATTTAAATAGTTAAGCCGTGTTGAAAATCCCCCAGTGAAATATGTAAAATGACTGCGCGGCGGCTGTTCCACGGTACGAAAAAGCATGCGATTACTCGTTGTATTCAAACGAAAAACGGATGTAATATCCACTGGCCCGACCGCATATGAAGGCTGAAAATCACGTGGAAGAATCTGCAATTCCTACAATCGAAGCTGTGGCTTCGATTAATACATGTATACGACCCGACATTTCACCAAACCTTTGCTGAACAGCTTAAGGAGAGAGTTAACATGTTCCTGTTCACTGGCAAGAAAAATGCAGCATGTTTGAAACATCCACAGTTGCAATACGTCCGTCCCAATAAAAACGTCACCTTTATGCCGAGACAACTTGGATAGAGCGATTATGATGTACCAGGCTTAATCGCTAATATAACCTACCAAAAACTGGCTGACGGCAGCAAACCCGACTTTGTTCTGGAAAGCATTTCACCTTATCGTGCTCTCCAAAGTCAGTCGACGGTAGCTATGGTGCCGCTACATGCTGACGACGAAATTGACGATAAAGACGATAGCGTTGGCGGATATCATGGTGGTTATGTTTATGATATGCATGAAACGACATTGAGAATGACAGTCTCGTTGCGCATAGTTTGAAGGGTCGGAACCCTAATTTTCAGTTTTTGAATCCTTTGTCAGCAACCACAGGTATCTTAGCGGTGATGATACCATGTGTGTGTGTGCAAATTTGTGCGGTATGTGGCCATAACTGGACGTTGGGGTACTTTTTCGGGGGCGGGGGGTGCTGAGCTGAAATGTGCCCGAGAAAGTTATCCCCTTCTTTTGAAATATCAGCCCGAGAATTTTGGCATAACCTCGGGGGGGGGGCTGCAGTCTCCTCGCCCTATGGATGTGATTGTGTGTGATAGTTATCCCTGTCTGTAAATACGATATTTACCAAAATGTAACCCCATATTGATCTTAAACTTGTCATGTGGACGAGTCATACGGAGTACGCGACCTTACTGTTTCTGATGTGATCAAAGGTCATTTAAGGCTATAAGAGGTCATCTATAGAAACCCACGGTAAACGCGGTATCTCGTTTGGATGAATTTCATACTAAGCTTGTATGGGACCTGTTTAATGGAACAAAATATCGTTGATGGGTGGAGGTCAAAGTTCATTTGTCACCAAAGTTGGACCTGGAATTAATAGTTTTAACTGCATGTAAACATGATATCTCAAGGAGGGTTGAACACGAAAAGTCAAACTGTAAAAGCATCGTAAACCCAATATCTCAAGTATGGAAACTTAGATTAAACTCTTACTTGGTATGTGACAGCCTCACATTGAATAGAGTAACCTTTGGTGAAGGGCAAAGTCATTTGACGTCGCGAGGTCAGATTGTCACAACCTTCTAAACATGGCACGCCAAACAGGAAAACGTCATCACGTTATATCTGACAATGCCCCGGCACAATTCAATACAAGAAGCTAGTGTTATACCTGTATATATCACCATGGTAACTTGACATATGTTTGATCTTTTGTCATTACCTGATTACATTGTTTATAAGATAGCAATCCTCCTAATATGATGCATACCGTGTCAGAGGTCAGACCGTAAAAAGCTTGAAACATGTCTCCAAGGTAAAACTTTCATAACTGCTAAGCCTATTGTAATTTTGTTGTTCACAAAAGTTTCAGTCAATGTCCACGGATCTATGATCGGTTACCTGCGCGAAACGTAATCTTCGCGATGATGGAAATACAGTGCCTACCTAAATTACACATCGGAAAGGAATAACTGAGCTTTCTGGATTTTTTGTCTTGAAAAGTATTTTTCATTGTCAATGACAATGAGCACATCTTGCCTATGGCAAAATTGGACCTTCACCTTTTGACTAGGTCCAATTATACGAATCTTTTAAAGGTTAGTCACCTTCAGTTTGCACGTTCGTAGCTGACTTGTTGGTTTAAGGTTACTTACAATGTTGGCCTAGGTAGCAATAAACGCACTGGTACGTGAATGCCTTTGCTTACCATACTTTTGCACACAACGCAGTTTTCGTGTGTTTTGTATACCCTTACAGATTGACAGCTAGTTACACTTAATTTCTATAATTATGTTAAGTAAGGGAACTGTTGAAGAGACCTGGGGCTGTGCCTTCCCGTTTAATTACATGAGCGAAAGTCAATTTTTACGATAATTGTTTACCACTGAAGGTAGGTCCCATTTACTTATTAATAAGTTTAGAATCTTGCTGCACTTAATTAATAAACTTCTTGATTGCTTATGCTACCTTATTATATTAGCGCACTGACCCTGACACGCAGATGTTTTCTCTTTCAATTGAGCTCCATGTTAGTCTTGCAATAAGCTGCGAAAACATGAAGTAACGCAGAATATTCATACTTCAAACGAGGCGGTTGAGTCATTCTTTATTATTTTGGAGGAACGCCGTAGAACTTTTGATTAACTTAAGCTGAAAATTCAGAAGTCTTTGACGAAAATACCGAGTAGTTTAAACCCCGAAGAGCTGTTTAGTAGCCGTAGTGACAGTTCTCGGCCCCACTCGAGCCTCTTCATGTTTGGAATATGTGATTGCGCAAAATTCTGTTTGACGTTTTGAGTACCTCAAGTGATGAATTCAAGTCGTGTGACATCCTTCAAAAATGCTGTTATAAGTTGACAATAGATCTCGAAGCTCGCTATTGGTCTGTAGCGTTGTTTGAAATAATGCATAGACAGTGGCGGAGGTTTGTTCTGGAACATGGGAGCTGAATCCAGTGGCGTGGCCAGCTTTCCCAGTCAAGGGGGGGGGGGGCAAAGACAATTTTCTTCCCGATTTTGACATTTCGTCCGGGCATCAGAGAACACCACTTTCGGGATCGCAGAGTGTTGGGCTATTCAGTGGTGCCGCCAGGATCTTGTGATGAGGGGGTGGGGACCACAGATGACGTTGTAATGCCACGTGAGTCCCTCCCGTTAGCCTAAATTGTCCTTTTTTAAGCGCATTTGTAATTGTATACAGCAGTGGCGCGGGATCCTTCCCTTTTTACTATGTAAAGGTTCCGTCCTGGCGAGGGGTATAAGAGGCGGGGTGCCCCTCTTTGAGAATTTTTTTTAACTTAAGGTTGCTTAGATGCAAAATGGTGCCATCTTCAGGATATTTTTGGAGCTGAGCTGGGAAATGTCGATAATGTAGAGAATTCTAATTTTTGGTTAGGTAGAAGAGGAGAGTATGTAATTGTATAAGTGAAGGGTATGTTGTCAAAAAATCTGAAGCCCCCCCCCCCCCTTGGCTACTTTTCTGCCTTCTACTTGGGAAAATTTTACGCTAAAGTACGCGCGAAGAGTCCACAAAAACATTCTTGGGCTTTTGCGAAATTTTCCTTTGCTTCATTGGGCATTATAAAAGGGTATCTAATACCCCTTTCACACTGCTTTCAACGGTGAACCACCTTTGGACTAACCGGTGAAACTCCGTTGAAATTCCAATACCGTCCTTTCATACTGCAGCAAGAATACACCGATGAATTTGCAAAATGCGGCTACACGTGTTCACGTTTTGCACAGCTGCGCATGCCGACCCGTAGCGGAAGCACTGTGTAAACCAAATGCTGCGCGCCCAAATATAAACGCATATAATAGGCCTGCACTATTTTACCAGGTTCGGGTGTTGAACTTCGCCCTGTGTCCCCAAATGAGGAAACAAGGGTCTTCATTTGCTTTGGTTTCTTGTCTTTTCTGCTTGTTTTGTTGTGATATTTCATTTTGAGCCATTTTCGCTTAATGCAGGCTATTTTAATTTGTTCATCATCTGACACTTTGTCTTTTCGATGCCACCCATGATCATGAAGCATTTGCAGTATGGTGTCGTATGCTGCCGAGTCCGCCCGACGTGCCACTCAACTCCTCGTTGACCGCACTTCGAAGCTGCAGGCAGGGGCGTAAATACGGGGGTGTGGGGTTGTGTGACACCTCGGTGAAAATCAAAAGTCGGTCTCTGAGCGCCAAAAATCGGTCTCAAATTCAGTTCAGTGTGCCTTTGCAACAGTAGACAAGACATTAACTACATTGGATACCTTACTCAAATTAAAATTTCGGCAGAGATGAAGTGAAAGTGAAAATTTGCCCGAATTTTCTACTAATTTTCCGAATTTTTGATCGAATGCCCGAAAAATGTGCAAAACCTTTCGCCCGCTTCGCGTGTATGTAGTGGTTTCTGGTCTATTTAAGTACCTGAACTGCAACGAATTTCGGACAACTTTTTGAGATTCGGGCAAAAAAATTTCTGCTTCCCAATTGGAAGAGTCTCGTACACCTATGATGATTACTACCGTCCTAAATTGTAATTATCTAGAAAATTCGGATCGCACAACCAGTGGCGCACGAATGGCCCCTCACGGATGCACTTTTTTTAGTTCCTAAAAATACGTTAATTTGTAACACAAATTTTACTTCAAAAGGTAGCACATGTGGCACCAGATTGTTTGTAAGGACCGCTAATTATTCAAAAGTTTCCAAAGGGGGAGGGGACACCCTCCCCTTAGACCCCTCCCAGTCCGGCGATCACACAATGTACTGCATGGTCTTCTTGAGAGAAATCCTGCGTACGCCACTGCGTACAACTATGTCAATGGGATTCGATCTCCAAGAAATGTATAGTTGGTCCCAAAACAGATCACGCCCCGGCCCCTGCAAATTCATGTATATACGTCCCTGGCTGCAGGAACAGTCTCTCCTCCTCCCTACTCTGTTTGGTGTTGCAGTCACTTGACAAGACGCCCATAAACAGTTAAACAATTAAATCTCAAGAGAAAGTAGTTCACACATGTGTACTCTGAAGCAACATCCAGATATTCAGTTGAGCGGCATTACAATTAAATGAGTCGAAATACAATACAGAGCAGGGGGAATGACCCCACTCCCCTTGGTTGCGGGCCTCATGCAGACGCTATGTATTAAGTGCGAATCAATTTGACCAGTGAAAAACGTGTGACCGCAAACTAAACATGACTCTAACATTTAACCTGCATTTCGCAGGGCATTTCACCGAGACGACCCTTCACACTAGACTTTCAACGGTTAAGTCCCGGTATTCCCCGGTAGTTTACCCTGGACGCTTCGAGGGTAAAAAATTCCGAAAATTGAATCGGTGTTTCACCTGTGTTTCACCCGAGTTCCCTTTCATACTGAGACATTCACCGGGTGCACCCACTGAAAATCTCGCCAGTGTGAAAGGGGTATAAGGCTGGCAGACACTATATGTGTAGGGCCTCCGGGAAGCTCTGGATTAAGTATATAAAACAGGGCGCTGACATGATTCTTATTACCTGACATCACAATGATTCCATAGAGCATTACGCCGAGCACTTTACAACTATCGTCTTTTTACCAGTCTTGAACGAAAATACAGACGAACAGATTCCAGCAGGGAAAGGGAGGGAAGGCGGAGAGTATAGGTGAAAAATTTATAACGAAAAATACGTACTTTCAACCTTCAACGTAATGCTACAAATTAGACTGAAAGTTCCCTTAATATTGACGCCCCTTCAGAGGCTGAAGATGTACCCCTTTTCGGAAAATAGTCGTGATCAGAATAGATTCCTGTATTGTCACCTTAGTAATGGTCAATAGGTGGAGTACAAACCTTGACGAATGCGCGCAGGAATTTTTCAGTTTTCAAGGAAGATTTCCTTGACAAAACGTCAGGCTGCATTCAGGCTCCTCAACGAGACACTTTCAATTCCCCCAAAAACCAATGGCCTAATCAAAAAGACGGTATTTTACCTGGAAATTTTTACACAGCTTCCAACTCTTGCTGCTGTACTTCTCCGTGAGTTGCTATCGGAAGATATTCATAATAAGAGCAATATTGAGGTAAGGTCTGAAGCGCGCGAAAATGTTTATAGTTTACGAAGGGTTTTCGAAAATTCTGATAGTTTGAGAACCATTTGTGATAGAAAATAATTACAATAGATCCATCACGTGGTCGAAAACACACCTTACCTTACCCCCTACAGAAATCTAAAGCTTAAACACCTTTTGGGATCATGTTAAAATTTTCATAATTTTTTCAGATATCGATTGGTGGTCAGGCGCCCCATGCCCCGTCCTGGCGCCACTGGGCGTATTCGGGAGACTCAGCACTAGGAGTGGCTGCCTTAGGTGTATTTAGGTTGCTTCCCCTTTTCTATTGCTACTTCTTTTTTCCTTCTCTTCTCTCTTATTTTCCTCTTTCCCTTCTCTTTTATTTCCCTTTTTTTCCTTCCTCTTCCCGATTCCTTTTTTTCAGGGGGCACTCTACCCCCTACCCCCACAGGCCATCCCACTGGCTGAAGCAAACCAGCAGCACCGAAGCGCTCCCCTGGCTTCGTGGGGTTCAGGGGCAATACCGCAGTAGGTCCAGGGGGCGGAATCCCGCAAGCTCTGGCATACTTTCATAATTGTGAACGTAAGAGTGAGGCATTCTAAAGGACGTTGGATGCGGACTATACGTAAGTCCAAAGACATGATAATTTGCCCATTTTCTTATGTAAGTGCGGTAGAGAGACAACTTCCTAGAAGGGGACTAGGAGGAAGCCCCGGAAGCCCTGGTGTATTAACAAAATTTGGAGCATTTGAAGGAAAAATTTAACTTTTTACAAAGAAAATCAAATGTGTACTAAATAGACCACAAAATGTTACCATACCCCTTGCTGTTGTACGTAAAGCCAGGCAAATGGATGTTTCAAAGGGCTTGTTGGAAGCGGAAATGTCATTGGACAAACAATTTTTTTTTGCGATGAATATTATACCGACCAGATTCGAATACGCGACGCTCAGTGACGACGCATGGAATTTATCTTTATCAGGTCCCTAGCTACAAGGGGTGGGGGAGTTGAAGTGACCCATCAGTTCGGAATGCGCCGCTGGAACGCGGTGAGCTCTCCTTGGGATGTGAATCTTTCCTTATCTGAAAATGGCATTGAATTCGCTCTAAACCGACCTCGAAATTGGATTTTTTTTTATTTTTTGTAATTGCATTTGTACCAATGCCGGTGAATTGGATAGTGCATTGGGATTTTTGGTGGAAAAGGTGGATGTGGTTGAGGAGTTGCATTGAAAACAATTACTACGCAAGTTGTCTAAAAGGAATTGGCAATGGTGCAATTGAGCCTGACTGGTGCGCGCGAAGGGCGCCGAAAAATAAAATTTAAAAGACAGTGCAGGATGTTGTGCTTCGTACGGCATTACAAAGGTTGTCCAAGTTGCATTTAAATGCCCTTTCTTCATCCATTCACTTCGCCCTTTCAGCAGTCGGTAATTTGAGCTATTCTTCCCAGTCAAACCGCCACCGCAGATAAGCTGTCGCTTTCAATTCACGGTTTTGGTTAACCCGCGGAGCGGACTCTGTTTGCTCAGACTGAACAAGGAATATGCCGTACAGCCTGCTACGTAGGTAAGGTTTTGGTAGGAGTTGCACTAGGCCTTGGAAAAATAATCTGGCTCAAGTTGACATGTTATAATCACTCGTCTATATGTATGACATAAAGATTATGTACGTCATACATAGAGATCAGTAGCAATACCTAATACAACAATACACAATGGAAGCTGCATTGGAGAAGCGCGCAGAAAAAATAACATTTTTAAGTCATTTAAGTTAATTAATGGTTTACCTTATTTCGCTTTTTTCAAATGTTATCAATTTGATAACCAAAAATTAAAGAAACAGAACACATCATTTTGTAATATTCTTAAAAATCTGGGGGGGGGGGAGTGTAGGCCATTCCCTCTTTGACAAAAGGTGGGGGTGTATCACCCATTCAACTCGAGAAAGCCACCTATGTAGATAGGGACGGTAAGCTCTAAACTGTTGCAGTAAGGCCTACTTTTTGATTCCTTGCCGAAGGCAGAAGGAATCTATGCGATGGTGATGTCGTGTGTGCGTGTGTATGTGTGTGTTTGTGACACTTAGCTTGTAATGGCGATATCTCAAGATAGGAATGACCGACACTTTTCATATTTGGTATGTAGATTTGCCATGTTGAGAGGAAGAACCCTATTGTTTTTGACAGAGGTCAAAGGTCATTTGAGGTCACCAGAGGTCAAAGTCCAAAAACCTTGTAATCGCCTTATCTCGAGATAAGAATGATCGACAGTTTTCATATTTGGTATGTAGATTTGTCATGTTGAGAGGAAGAACCCTATTGTTTTTGGCAGAGTTCAAAGGTCATTCGAGGTCACCAGAGGTCAAAGTCCGAAAACCTTGTAATCGCTATATCTCGCGATAGGAATGACCGACACTTTTCATATTTAGTATGTAGATTTGTCATGTTGACATGAAGAACCCTATTGTTTTTGGCAGAGGTCAAAGGTCGTTCGATGTCACGAGAGGTCAAAGTCCAAAAACCTTGTAATCGCGATATCTTGAGATAGGAATGATCGACACTTTTCATAGTTGATATGTAGATTTGTCATGTTGAGAGGAAGGGCCCTATTGTTTTTGGCAGAGGCCAAAGGTCATTCGAGGTCACGAAAGATCAAAGTCCAAAAACCTTGTAAATGCGATATCTTGAGATAGGAATGACCGACACTTTTCATATTTGGGGTGTAGATTTGTCATGTTGAGAGGAAGAACCCTTTTGTTTTTGTTGGAGGTCAAAGGTCATTTGAGGTCACCAGAGGTCAAAAGCACAAAACCTTGTAAATGGCTTGTAAACAAGATATCTCAAGATAGGAATGACCGATACTTTTCATATTTGGCATATTGATTTGTCATATTGAGCAGAAGAACTGTTGTTTTCAGTAAAGGTCAAAGGGTCATTTGAGGTCACCAGAGGTCAAAAGCCGAAAACATTGTAAACATGGTATCTCAAGTGTGTAGATGTGTCATTTTAAAGAAAGAACCGTATTGATTTTGGTGGAGGTCAAAGGTCATTTGAGGTCAACGAAGGTCAAAGTCCGAAAACCTTGTAAATGTAAACAGTATATCTTGGCATGGGGGCGAGTTGGCATAGGGCGATTTGGCATAGGGTCGAATTGGCATGGGGCGAGTTGGCATGGGGGCGAGTTGGCATAGGAGCATAGGGGGAAAACATTGTAAACATGGTATCTCAAGTGTGTAGATGTGTCATGTTAAAGAAAGAACCCTATTGATTTTGGTGGAGGTCGAAGGTCATTTGAGGTCACCAAAAGTCAAAGTCCGAAAACCTTGTAAATATAAACAGTATATCTTCGCATGGGGGCGAGTTGGCATAGGGCGAGTTGGCATGGTGCTGAGTTGTCATAGGGCAAGTTGGCAGGGGGGCGAGTTGGTTTAGAGCGAGTTGGCATGCGGACGAGTTGGCATGGAGGCGAATTGGCATGGGGGCGAGATAGTTTAGGGCGAGTTGGCATGGGGACGAGTTGGCAACATGGGGGCGAGTTGGCATCATGGGGCGAGTTGGCATCATGGGGCGAGTTGGCATCATGGGGCGAGTTGACATCATGGGGCGAGTTGGCATCATGGGGGCGAGTTGGCATCATGGTGGCGAGTTGGCATCATGGGGCGAGTAGGCATGGTGCTGATTTATCATAGGGGCAAGTTTGCATGGAGGTGAGTTTGCATGGGGCGAGTTGGCATTGTGCTGATTTGTCAAAGGGACGAGTTGGCATGGTGTTTGGTTGTCATAGGGGCGAGTTGGTATAGGACGAGATGGCATGGTGCTGATTTTTCATAGGAGCGAGTTGTCAGAGGGGCGAGTTGGCATGGTGCTGAGTTGTCATAGGGGCAAGTTGGTGTAGGGCGAGATGGCATGGGGGCTGGATGGCATATTGTGATATTGTGATATCGTGATATTGTGCTGAGTAGTGTCAAGGGGGCGAGTTGATATAGAGCGAGCTGGCATGGGAGTAAGTTGGCATAGGGGTCGAGTTGGCATCGGGCTGAGTTGGCATGTAGGCTCACTTGTTCCAGGGATCTCACAGTTTCAAGAAAAATTCTAAAGAAGATTTCAGTACAAAGGAATAAAAGAATTTCTCGGAACAAAAAGTAGTTCACATGTTGAGTGAATGTATTGTGTCTGTTTGGCTCTTGTTAATTTCCAAACCACAGTTTACAAAACATATTTTACAAAGGCAAGGAATCATTAAGCCTTTTGGCTTTCTGGTTGATTCCTTGCAGAAGGCAGAAGGAATCTATGCGATGGTGATGTCGTGTGTGTATGTGTGTGCGTATGTGACGCTTTGCTTGTAAACACGATATCTAAAGAAGGGTAACTCCGATGAATCTCATACTTGCTATGTGGGGTGGTCATGTTGAGTAGATGATCCCTATTGTTTTTGGTGGAGGTCAAAGGTCATTCGGGGTCACCATAGGTCAAAAGGTCAAAAACCTTGTAAACACGATATCTCAAGAAGGGTAACTCCCAGGGATTTCATACTTGGTATGTGGGTTGGTCATATTGAGTAGGTGATTCCTTTTGGTGGAGGTCAAAGGTCATTCGTAGTCACCAGAGGTCATAAGGTCACAATCTTGTAAACAGGATATCTCCAGAAGGATAACTATGAGGGATCTTCTACTTAGCATGTGGATTACCCATATTGAGGAGATACTTCCTTTTAGTTTTGGTGAAGGTCAAAGGTCATTTGGGGTCACAAGAGGTCACAAGGTCAAAATCTTGTAAACACAATATCTCAAGAAGAATGATTGCGAGGATCTCATATTTTGCATGTGGATTGCTAATATTGTATAGCAGTGCCCTATCATTTTTGTGGTGGTCAAAGGTGTCTAATGTAGGAGGGATCTCATGCTTGTCATGTGGGGGATTCATGATTGTTACAATATCTCATATGGTAAGGAATCACTAAGCCTTTTGACTTTCTGGTTCAATACTTTTAGCCAACCATAACACTGGAAAGTGACACGGATATTTTTCAAAGGGTTGGAATTTTAAGGGGCTAATTGAGTTGAAATCGACAGTTTTGTGACGAGTTTGAGGAAAATGTTTGCATGACAATGCTTCTAATTAGCCTCATTACTCATGTATCACTTTCTGTCGTTAACGAAAATGTGAGAATTTGTTGTTTTTGTGGTCTTAATAGCTTGTATTTCACTGTCTTGAAGACACCACATGTATATACAACTTGAAGGAAAATATTGGGTTTAAAATGCACCAACATGGCGTACAAAGAATTTGTTGTTTTTGTGGTCTTATGTTAATAGCTTGTATTTCACGATGCTTGTCCAGGCCCTTAATAGACCACACTCTCTTGAATACACCACATGTATCTACAACTTGAAGGGAAATATTGCGTTTAAAATGCACGAACATGGCGTACAAAGAAATTGCCTTAAATCATTATTAAACCGTTCGGTTTTGCCAATAAACTCTAGCAATAGTTTATCTCTTCAAAATATTATGTATTACAAGATTAAAACGGATGTTGCATCATTTGAATGTTTGAAAGTTTGGTTGAACCTCTTTGTGCATGCAACAAATAACCGAATTTCTTCCTGTGAGAGCCTTTATTTTGAAAAGTAAGCTACTGTACTGCCTTATTTGAAATTGTCCACCATTCTGCATCTTTTAATACTGGTTTTAAAAATTAAAAAAAGATCACAAACGCAGTATTACCCTTTAAGCCTTTATCACAAAAGCTTTTGGTAAGAGGAGTTGCAAGTCTGCCAATCAACTTGGGTTGAAAATGAAAAATTGAATCTTCGCTCGTCGTCGAGAGATATTTGCATGTGAACCATAATCAGGAATTCCAGACCTTGAAAAATAATGAAAATAATAGGAAAAAAATGAACAGCGAAGCGACACCTTAAAAATTATAAGGTTTTTAATTTGATGGATAATTTTGCAAGGTAAAATAAGAGGGCAATCCACGGAGTTGCTTATCTCATCTCTAGGACACGCACTGAGCCATATAACTCGAGGACGCACGTCAATGTGGAATCCAAAGATATGATAAGTATAGATACCAAACT
>WURT03061898.1:0-13806 GCA_009936505.3 Holothuria glaberrima | reverse complement strand
GATCCTATATGGGAATGTTAACTGGGTAGAGGTTGTGAGCCCCCCCCCCCCCCCCACCTTCCCCGGCCACGCAACCTTCCCGAAACTCCATCGAAGGAGCCTGTTTGACAGTGCAGTTGGACTCGGACTCGGCCCTAGTGGACTTTGACTCGGCTTGGACTCGAGGAGTTCTGGACTCGGACTTGGCTCGGACTCGAGTTGTATGGACTCGACTCCAACCCTGCTAAGTGGTACAGTACTATTTACTCCACGAAAGGCTAATTCAAGGTGAGTTACCCCTACCTTGCCACTACATAGACTCATCTCCAAATAAAGCGATATTCTCGGACTGTCTACCTGATCCACCTCTCAACTATTTCAAGATGTTCGTGGCCATTTAGCCTTCTCTGAAGTTTTAAAGTCTGCTTTCAAAGAAACGTTAGACAATAAGAATGTCCACTTTGTCACCTTTAAGGGCTATCGGTGAATATGCTTGATAAAATTTTAATAATCGAGAACCAGCATCAAACAAACGCTATGCAATTCCCACCCTGATTGATTCATACAACGGACAACTTCCTACGGACGATTTCCACCCATTGCTACTACCCGTCAGGAAACTTCCCACCGGAAATTTGAAACGTAAGTTCTTGGTGGAAATTGTAGGGGGTGGGTTTAATCCTTGTAGACTTTAACCAGTGCGAATTGTCTTGGTAGAGTTGAACACGGGGAATTGTCCCGGTGGAAATTGTGTCCTTCCGGTTATCCAAGACCTGTCTGGACGAGATAAATGAGTCATACTAGAAATATAACTTTTACTCAAAAGACCTTTTTTAAGAACAAAATTGACAGGAAATATGTATTTACAAAACTTTTCACTTCCAGTGCCAGAAATGGTGTTTCATAGGAGGCCATTCTGAATATTGCTGCCGGTCTGACTGCAATCAGCATTTAATTATGACCTACTGCTATCAATAAGTCTAACTTAAAGAGACTTATTCAGCAGCCTTTTTTAATAAGCTTAAATCAATCAGCAATGTGAATATCTCAATATGGTGTGCCTCCAGGGTCTATCCTCTGCCCATTATCATTATTTATGTTAATGACCTACATATGGCCACTGATAAACGGCATATTATTAGCAATTCTGATGATACCAATATTTTCTACTCGAATCCTAACCTGAATCACTTATTTGATGTTGTTCAGGAAGAATTTATGAGGGTATACAGGTGGTTTTGCGTCAGCAAACTTTCCCTTCATGTTAAGAAGCTTACCTCTTTATTGTTCAGCTCAGTAAAAAAACCCGATAGATCCTACATTGAGGTCTATTCAGCTCTGCAATTAAAATTTTGCCAAGTTTCTGGGGGTTTTAATTTATAAGCACGTCACTTGGAAAGATCACATTCATTCAGTTACTAAAAAGTACCTCAGGATATTGGAATTATCGACCATCTCCGTTCGACCTTACCGAGAAAAATTCTTGTCACTCTTTATAATACTCTCGTCTTTCCCTTTTTACCCTATTGCACTGTCGTATGGGGTTCCACTTATCCGTCTAAGTTACTGCCACTATTTATCCTACAAAACAGTTGTTCGGTATATTTTCAATACTCATTACCTTCATCACACTCCTGCTCTCTTTAGAAAATTAATTTTTTTGATTATTCACGATATTAATCGCTATCAATAAAGTATTTTTATGTACATTTTTTTAAAGAACAAGTTACCAGATATATTCGGTGATAACTCTCTGATGTGTCACGAAGTTAGGTCTTATCGAACCAGATCCGCACACCTTTTCACAACACCTCTTTATATACTTCAGTCCTCCCTCCACTCCGTTATGTCGCAACTCATGTTTGGAATTCCCTTCCTCAAAATATCATCAATTGCCGGTATTCTTCTTCCTACAACTTCAAAAATAAATAAATACGTTTTTTCTTGTTAGTGTTCGCCCTATAAATAATGGCTCTACGTCAAGTAGGTCTATTTCCTTGTTGATGGCAGTGTTAAGTGTCTTTCATTGTTTCTTTAATTTGTAATTATTATTCTGTGTTTAGGGTTATCCACGCTTATAGGCTTTGCCGACCTGCTTGTGGATAGCCCTTGGTCTTTTATTTGTGTATATATGTATTATGGAATCTGTGTATAAAACATGACCGAAACAAAGGTCGTTGAAAATGAAACTGGAACTGAAACATGTATTCCTAACAGATTTTGCGCCAAAAGCCAGACGTTTGGCATTGATATCGTCCGTTTGAATTCGGTGGCTCTTTTGGATTCCTCACAACAAGGAAAATTGCATGTAGCCATGCTTGAACAGTGATAATGAGTTATTTGTTACAGCAGTCAGATGGTATTACACGCTACCACCTAGCTTACATCAATTTCTCCTAACGCCATTCATGCGGTATTGATGGTGACTGTTTTGAAGCTTCAGCCATTAAAGATACCTTAAAGTTTTACCTAAGCCAATGAATTTCAATCATAAGAAGGATAAAAAACACCAAACCCATGGAGAGGGGGTTGGAATTGGCATTATGTTCTGATTGCCCAGGCCAGATTAAGATGGACCCTCTTGCAATCTTTTACATAAAGGGGCTTCACCGTCAGTTGTGGTGACATTATTAACCATATCCGACAAAATACTAGCCATATTAGTGTATTACTAAAATTTTGCAAAGCAGCATTAAGTAAAATTGAGGTAGGAACATCAAGGGTGGGCCTTGAAAAATTTCATTGCTTCTTCCTTCGGTAACTGCTTTTACATCTCTGGACAGGGTTTTCATTCTAAACAATTGACCTTGAGAAACTGACCTACAAGTATTTTGACTGTCGACTTTCCCGTTGTTTCCCGTCAATTGCTAGGCTAGTAGTTGCCCTGATGGGTATTTTTACTGGGTGGGAATAATCCGTGTGGAACTTGTATGGGGACAATCATTCTTAAAGTTAGTTTTGTACGTTAAATTGCCCAAAGTCATTTTCTTTAGCATAGTCCTAATCTCCTTATGGATTTGGGGGATGACCGGACCGTAAGTTGTCGCCCTGTGCGATCCTGCAACAGTGGTGCATTCGGAATTTCCAACAAGGAGTTGCAGCTGAACGGTTGCCCAGAGCCAGACGAAAAAAAAGAACGACGCATGGAACAAAGTGTGCGGATGGTACATTGTCCATTACACATCCATTTAGGATCAGAAAAAAGATATTTACAAACATGTAATTTTAGGTCCACAGCTGCTGTCGCGGTCTCCTGTTACTATTTATTGAGTCCAAAAGTAAAAAAAAAGCATCAGGGATAAAGCATAATTTATGAATAAATTCGAAAAATCACAAAGAGTTTTCACTGGTAGAAAGGATTAAGGATACAGAGATCTCAAAACCCTTAAAGTACACACAGGTGCGACGTTATGAAGTAATACTAAACACAGGTCGATTTGCGTGTACGTAACGCCAATTACGATATTGTAGTAGGCCTACTGGATGTAGGGTTTTCGTTCATGAAGGTTTTTCATGTGGCCTCGGCTTATTCCAAATTAATCTATGGACAGCTAGGATACATAGACGCCACTCTCCTCTTGGCAGCTGACAGATCCAACCTCAGAAGACATGCTACTCTTCAGTATTGTGCATAAGCAATGAGATATGCAACTCCGTGGATTGCCCTCTTGTTCCTTTTGTCGTTGCTTAGGACTTTCTCTGCATGCTTTTCCGGCACAAAGGAAACGAAATCTAATTTTACTAACAGGGGTGGCCACAAAATTAGTCCAGGCTCCACAGCGAAGAGGGAGGGGAGGAACCAAAACCCCGTAAAAATTGACAAGTTGCCATAAGGATGCAGAACACAAATTTTCTGTGCAGGAAGAGCCCGGAAGTCTTTTCAGAGAGAAAATTCAAATTTGCGGGTTTTATTGCAAACGGTTTTGAAATAATGAGATTACACTAGGTATATTTTTGTTCATAATACATTATCTAATGCAAAGATTCCTAATAATTTTAATGTGTTAGGCAATCATCACGTCATGCCACTATTTTTCAGAACACTAGACTCGTCAGGCGTTCAAATATGGTAAGTGTTTAACTAGGCGTCCGGCGTTCAAAATGGAGAAAAAGCGTTCAGAATCTTAACACTAGCGTTCAAAATATGCTTTGAAAGCTCTGAAGCGTTTCAGTGGCCTATCCAGGACTTCACTCAAGGGGGCCATGAAGTAAGTGGTGTGGTCGCCGGCTTGGGAGAAGGATTTAAGGGGAGTGGGACATCTGGGTGCCACATACAAAATTTTGAAGTAGAATTTGTGTTAAAATAATTTACTTATTTTTAGGAATTAAATAAAGAAGTGGCATCAGTAAGCGGAGAGGGAAAGGGCTCAGTGCCTCCCTGCGTACGCCAATGATGCGTTCTATATCTGTTTCATATTGGTGTTCAAAAGCTGAACGCCTGAGTTTACAGTGAAGGGAAGACACGCGCGGCAGGCATTATTTTTTCCCAGGATATTTGTGGTTAAACCGGATCCTGAGGAATTTGCAAAATGTGTTTGAAATCAAACCCTACTATTTACATCAAGTAGTCGCCTTCAGGATTTATCATACAACGGAACTCTCAGTTGTTGTGTGTCACTCTACCAGTCCTACGGTCAAAGTGGGAGTGTCCTAACATTTCAAGCCACAGCCAAACGAACTCTGACTCTACTCTTTTTTAATTATTAATCGCACTAAAGAAGGCGCAGATATAGCAGACTGACAGAGTTGTCGTGACAACTTTTTGTGCATCAGAGTGCAAATATTTGCCAGTATTAAGAACCTTCATCCTAGTGATGAACGACGCAAGATTTGAAAATAATAAGTTTGTGTTTTAAGCAAAGATTTCTTTGTAATTTTGAAAGGGTGGCAAGGCAAACTTTATGCAATATTCTAATTGCAATAGAGCAGCGTTTCACCTACGTCACGCGATCGCAATACTCTTTAGCTGTTAGACATTTTGCCCGTCAAGCGTCCATTTTGTGACGGTAGCATATGCGATCAGTTGTGCGAGTGTGCTATAAATGCTTTTACAGCTCCTGTGCACTGCCAGGCAATCCCAATCGCTTGACGTCACATAAAATACCTCTAAAGATCACGCAGGATCGCAATACCCAATATTGTCCAGAAAGTAATATCATGCAATCAATGGAGCTTTTGGAATTCCAAATCTTCTCTTTACTATCTACCAAGGTGTGAGAGAAACATAAAATTTTGGTTAAAGTTTGTCCCTTAAAGTGCAATTTCTCTGCAATCTTGATGATATCCCGACACTCAATAATCTGATCTCAGCCCTTACTGCCTCTTTGGCTGTGGTTTATTGAAATATAGAGCAAGTAGTTCTTACTTGAACATGCTACTTTTTATATCAAAGGTATGGCTAAAAAGCTACCTCAAGAAAATGATACAACTTAATGTGTGTACTTACCTTCACTGTTCTTTTGTTTAGCCTCAGCAATAGCTTCAATGAATTTGGTCACAACACTTCATTTATGACTAAGAAACCTTATGGTTCATGCTACGATATACTAGTTAAGTAAATGATATACTGCAATGATATTTGTAGATATACAGAAGATGCAAGTTAATTGCAAATGAAATTTAAAGCTTACCAGTAGATGAGTCTCCGTTACCTCATGAAAAAATATTGGTATCTGCGTTACAAGCCAATTACTTCATATAGTTTGTGTACTTTATTAAGCCTAAGTTTCACAGGGCTGTACACTGTTAAAGGGGATTATTGAGTTGGTTACCAAAATTCATGATTTTCTTCACTCTTGTTGAAATTTACTCACAATTTGACCGCAAAAGGTCAAAATAAGAGATTCTGCATATTTGACACATAACTGAAATGGCAATGATAGGGTACTTAATGATAAAAATTATTTATTAAACATTCGAGACCAGACACTTTTTACCATTAGGTATTAAGCATATGCAACCCCTACAATTTCTCACGTTTTTGGAACTCATCACAAAATAATGAATATCAACACAATGAGCCCCTTCAAAATACAATAGATACCACGGTCTCTTATCACGTTTTTTAAACGTCTCCGTCGGAAATCAAAGAATCCGAGTAGCCCAGTGGACCCCAACCGGGCGTTATCCCCTGGGGGTGGTGATGAGCGCTTAGGAGCAGTTAAGGGGCTTTTCTGTGTACTCTTTAATTTTTTTCTGAGGGTTCCTTGTCGTCCAATTCAAGCTGAAAAAGTTGAGAATCATTGGTGTGACCAGAGATAAAGCATGAATATGACGTTGCAATAAATGAAAGTAACATGGAGACATACGGTTTCTTCACTAGAAGCATTAGCTCCTCTGCAATGGCTATGGGCTACAAGAAAAAAAAAGCAAAAGACGTATTTGGGGGTTTCATTAAAGAATATGAACAAATTTACATTTGTCATTAAAGAAGCGTAAAATTTTCTGGCTCTGTTGAAGGGAATGTAAGGATTTTTTTGAAGGATGGCAAAAGCAGGATACATAAGCGTAGGAAGCTGTTCGATATTGAGGGGCTGAACTCTGTTTCTGACGGCCGTCCTGAAGAGGGATCTAAAGGAAGAGGGTGTCCCCTTTCCTTGGAAAGTTTTGGATATTTAAGGGTCCTAAGATGCATTTTGGTGCAACAATTTCGGGTCAATTTCGGGAAAATTTCTGCAAAGTTTTGAAATTTTTTACAGAGGAAACAAATAAAGGTTTTCGTCCTTTGATTCAGGGGGCGAAGCATACTTCCGCCCCACCACATTTTGACTTGGGGTTTGGTTCCCCACCCCCGCTGTCTACGATAATGACATGTTGTCTGTAATGTTGCCTGGTGCCTTCAAGGTTTGCATTCCTCCTAGTACGTACTTTGGCCTCTCGATGACATAAAAAGATATTTTCGACGGGAGCTAGCCTTCCCCTACTCGGCAATTCCCTGCTCTGCTTGTCTCCAGCCCCGGCTACTCCATTTTTCTGGCATTTAGGGGTGGTTGTTTCAGTCATACTTTTTTCCTTTCATTCCCTTCTGCATACAATGAATGAAATTAATATGAACTTAAATCCTCCAAAGGTAATTTGTCCACCGAAACTTTCAAAAATTCCGATGATGCATCATCCGTTACTCTTGTAAATGTATAATATGTTGAGGAGATGAAGTTATTGCTAGGGTTATGGGTGAGACTGAACGATTAAATAATGATTTAAGATATTTTCTTTTTATGCCATGTTGGTGCATTTTTAACACATTTCTCTTTAAGCCTACACCTAAAGGAATATTTGACATCAGTTTTATTTTTTTCCACGAGACTTCAAGAAATGTAAAAGTCTCTTTTCATAGTACGGGGACTTAATCATCCAAATCCTATCCGAACCAACTTACAACCTTTGAACGGTTTTATCTATATAAGAGACCTTTTGGGCTGTCTCTGCGTGGCCAACTATACAGTCCCAATTGTCCCAAGCGCAACGCCGTTGTCGTGAAATGTCCTTTGTTTTCAACCAATACGATGCCTGGAAAGAACACTTTTCGGCTACGGTGGCGTCACTGGTCAAACGAACATAACCGACAGGGATTTTTCCAACTTTTTCAAGCAGTACCATATCTGCTTCCTGACCTCCATTCTCGTGTGATAATTTTAAATAACAAATTAGCCAACAGACGTTTTCAATAAGAATAGCAATATGAAATTTCGACAAGTAATATTCAGATCTATTTATCCTATTTAGTTTAATAACAGCAGTTATTATGAAAATTCTTCCAGTTACGCAGGTTTAATCAAGTCGGTTTCTGCCTTGTTTAGAAGGAAGTCGTTAGCAGCCCCCACATTTGACAGAAAATTTGCTCTTCGAGGGGAACATATTTTCTTCAGGAATACTGCATTCATATTTCTGGCAAATGATCATGCCTATGCGCATCGGGAAAACTGAGACAATCTCTTCCAGGCTTTATTTGCTTAATTGTATCCTGATAAAGCACTCGGTGTGAATTTCTTCGACATTTGGACACTAAGGCCCATCAAAATTATCAGACACACAGGGAGTCTGAAAAAAAAAAGAATCCTGTACAATATTTACTTTAATACACGTTAAACTTTGAATTGAGTTGATTGGTTCTAAGTTGATTTTTAATCAATTACCTATTAAAAGTGTTAGTAAATGGTTGTGAACAATTTAAATGAGTACTACTAGATGTTTACCCAGTTTAGTTGGAAAAGGTGTCTGAAATCGCATTTAAAGTACGAGTGGAACCATTGGCTATGAAACCATCCGGAAAGTCACAGCTATCACGTCTCTCTGTATCCGTCGCTTGGCTATTTAGAATCTGAAAGTTATAAAGAAGACTTTTAAACCTTACGTCTCATAAACTAGGTGCGTATTTAATTGAGAATGATAACAGCGAAAGTTATCTTATGACAAATGTATGGTTGAACTACTTGGAAAGACTATAAAACTGATTAACAGCTCTCCCAAAATTTGATACTTTACAATTAATTACAACATAAAAATGCAAATTATTCCCATTAGAAACAAGAAATCTGAATTCAAACGCATTGCAGACTAATAAAGTTCTCACGACAAAGTTTTGTGCTCAGTGTGCCCAATTCTCCAAGCAATAGTGAGTTTTTTGTGCCACATGTATTCCGTAATCTTTCCCTAGTCATAGATGTAGAAGAATGTGGAATACACAAGTTTGTGTCTTAAGCGCATCTTCTCAAAGGCAGTAAAAAAGTATTGTTGGATAAAGTTTTGGTATACGCTATTTTTGCACACTGCAGAAGTTATTGACAAAAAGAAACGCACACTACAGCTCTGTTATATGGTCGTTTGGACTTGATTTATGGGAAAGAGCCCTTGCCAAACTTATTCCATATTTCCATAACGACATTATAGTAGACTCAGGATTGCCATAATAAATTTGCACCTCAAAAGGGTACTCTTATGGAACCTCAGTAAAGCTTTTAAAAGTCAAAAACCTCTCCTAATTTTAACCTTAAAAAAAAAAAAAAAAAAAAAAAAAAAACAGCTGTCTGCATTGGTTGGTTAAAGCTGCAATGGTATATTCGCTTGCCTTCATTTTGTGATCTGTGACGTCATACGCATAGCGTCTGTACCAAGGTAAACATGGTCCATCCTTTGTTACACTGTGATACATGATACAATATTATGATATTTGTGATGCAAGTTAGCACACATTAAAAGTAAAACCTACCTGTAAAGAAGTCTCTGTTACCTTCTGAATAAACAATGGTACCTTTTCATCTTTTGTGACTGGGATATTGTCCAATCGGAAAATGAGCACGTTTCTGATGTCAGGTTCTTGAGCATGAATATGTTCTGAAAATGAAGTGTGACATGTGGTGAGTAAGAGTTTCAATATCCCTACATGCTCCAAATCAGACATTAGGCTACAACTAAAAACGTAGTGGTCATTATTACACTATGCACACTATTCTAATTTACTAAACATTTCTAAAAAATCTTGCGCTGGTAGAAAAAAACCCTCAAAAAGATATGCATTTTCCCAAAAACAAATCAATGTAAATGTGCCTTGGTCTGTAGCACTGCTTATGTATACTAATGTTAGTTTAAAGTACGCTGAGTAATCCATTTTGGATAAAATTTCAGTATAGTAGAGCAATATATAATTCACAAATTTTCCGGAAGTTTGTCTCTTTCTGAGACCCTAAATTGTTAAACAAGTGATGATAACAAACTGACATGCTTTAAATGTTTTGAACCTTTGTTGGGAGAAAATACCTACAAGTCTGTACACCATCATGTATTTTGGAAGTTGTTTATATGAGGGGGGGGGGGGTCTACACTGTTATACAATGGTCTAAATACAACGTCTAACAAACATTTGATGTAGTTTAGGTGGATTGCGTTATATTTGGACTTTCCTTATAGTTTTTTTTTTGTATGGTTACATTTTCATGGAGTGATTACCAAGGTATCCAAATGAAAACCTGTAAAATATTTACATAGTGTAAAAAAATATAAAAGAACTTACACGTTCGTAATCGAGGACACCAGGAATCCGTCAATTACATCGGCCAAAGTCACATTACTGCCCTTAACTTTTCTTCTTTCTGTATGGCTAACTCCATTCAAATCGAAAGTGCATGTCTAGGATGACCAAAAGACAAAAAACATTTAAAATGTTACAAAGGGATATCTCCAATTGCATTTAAATACTAATTCTATACGAACCACAAATATGAACGTTTCTCCTCTGTCAACAAGCTGGATGCAACCATTACCACGGTACGCCTTTATGATTATAGGGCGGCACAACAACAGGCAAAGTATAGATGGTGTCTCATTGGTGTGAGGAATCGTTTCAAACTGTACTCAGTCTCCGCAGTACAATATTTTGCTACTTTGAAGATGTTACCTTAAAATAAATGGAAGACACCGCTTAGGTACTTTTTATTAGTAAAACTTCCGAGCAAGATATGTGATAAACCAGAAAGCACAAAGGCTTAGTGATTCCTTGCTGAAAGGGAATGATTTGGTGCACTGACTCGGTTCATCCCTTAAATTTACACTTCTTGACTATTTAATTCTTACGGTGATTTTCTCATCTTTACCTCTGCTGTCCTCATATGACCTTTCAACCCAACCAAAGTGAATAACAAAAAATAAAAAAAGAACTGTCTTGTCCTAGTAGGGAATAGCACCCGGGCCCGTCTGCGTGAAAAACGGAGTTCTAATCCATTACGCCATCAAAGACATCGTTCAGCGTATAGTATTTCTAATCATCCTATAGTCACAGCATCCTTCACACGTGTTCGTAAATAAGTAATTCAAATGAGAATTATCACTTTTATAGTTGTGCTTGTAAAAATAAATGTTTTTTCTATAATTTAATCTTTGGAATGGTACAAAATTCAACTTTAACTTTTTGTTTGTAACCAAACGCCGGGCACAATTTAGAGGTACCGCCTACTGTCTATTAAGTTTACGAGGTTTTCGTACATTACGTTACATCGCCCTTCCTCAAATCGCCTACCACCAAACAGTACAAAACCCGACCTATTACCGAAAAGTCGGGATTTTGCTTGATGCTCGCACCTACAGATCATAGCCAATGGGACACTCTGAAATGTGAGATGTGTAGCACTTCCAAGATAATATCAGGTGATTTTGTAACAATACAAAAGATTGGAAGGGGGTCGATAAAGTGTCATTGTTCAAGTTCTTTGACAAAATCTGTTTAAGCAATAAATTCTCCATCTTTGGTCTGAGGGAGATTTAAATGTGTGGTAATTGTGATCTTAAATAAATCTGTGTACTTTGGCGCCAATTGATTGTAATTTCATCTAAGGTTTGATCCTTAAACTTTTGCTTTCTTTGAACGTCACTTCAAACGCCCAAATTTAATTTACATTTTCTAACCTTCCCTCTCATTGATTACACTTTGATCTGAGGACTTGTCATTAAAAATGTTTTCAATTGTTTGACTCACTTAGCTCAATTTTAAGATATATTTGCTTACCCAATGCCTAACCTCTTGTTTTTTTAATCCAGTAACTTTTGCTTTGTTGTTTGCAACTTGATCACAAATTTGACCTTTCTTGAAATTTGGTAAATTGTGTGATCAGTAATTAATATACAGTAACAAAGGAAATCCCACTGATTGTATGTTTTTGCCGTTACACTTTGCTTCGGGTTTTTTCGCGCCGGTCTGACTTGACAGCTTCATCGGTTTGGGGTTTGACCTACTCCGAAACCGTCATCGGTTTGGTCTCGGATGGTCTGCACGGGTGGCTTTGTCGGTTTCAGATGATCTTGGTCAAGTCCTAACCGACCATCGGGTAGCCTGCTGTATGCAGGCTATTGTGGGTGCGTTTCATGCATCAGTCAAAAAGAAAATCCTACTTTATTTCGCTCATTGTCTGTCCGCCCTCTACTATGTTTCATTAGTACTGTGTAATATGTAACACCGACATAGCATAAGTACGATACAATAGCCAGCCAACTTTCTATCAAATCTCATATATGAATATTCAGATAACGTCACCAAGAGGCGGAGTCAAACGCAAGCTATGTACATCGAAACAGACGTTCGTAGATTGTGCGTGTGGCACCATTATCTTAACATTGCGTGTAGTTAGAACTCAGGCGGCTAATAATATTGCAAAACGAATAATATTTGGGAGTTTAAGTTCACGTTTGTATTTATTAGGCATAATAACGCGTTTTACAGGCTGTGCGGCGTTTTCTTAATTCAGTCATTCCGCTGTTTGTGAGGCAGGGCAAACTGAATTTGCCACACGGTCACGGCCGGGGTAATAGCAACTCCCTGTACTAGGTAAACGGCAGTGCCTTTATACCAGTTGAAATGGGTAAACTATGGGTTATAGGCCCTGCCATATTTGCTTATGCCCGTATTCACGTTTAGGCTCAAGTTAGCCTAGGCCAGTGATAGAAGTGATGGCCATCGGCTTGCAATACTGAAAGTGGTGTTGCACTGACATCACAAAAGCTTTCTTTTGTTTGTGGAATTGATGTCAGACTTCGACAAAGTCGCTGCAAAATTCTTTTAAGGAAAATCAAACACAAAAAGAGTTGCTCAAAAAGACAAACATTAGAATTAGGACAAGGCCTAGGCCTAAGTGTACATGAAAGAATTTAAAGTCCAGAGCAGTGGTTCCGTCTCAAAGGGGTCCTATACCGCCCTGGTATTTGGGGGTTCCTGGCGATTATGACACATCACAGCAGTGACTTAGGGCACTATTTAAGGCATTCAGGGGGTCTGCTCCCATCTGCTAGCTCTTCCCCAATTAAGTTCTTTCTCCTCCTCCACCCAAGTTGTTCCCCAGCCTCCCCAAAATAAATTTTGTAATCTAAAATTATCCAAAAATAGCATTTGAAATTTAATTCCAATTCCTAATTCCACTTGTTATTCCATTCCCTAGGTTCAATGTAGGGGGAGGGGGCATTGGGACAGTAAAAGATGGGGGAAGGGGTGGTAGTCGATAAAAATTGAGAACCACCTGTCTAGAGCAATAGGCCTAACCCAGTTTACTGTTAGTTCTCACTTCATCATACATGTGTTTGATGTGTAAGGGAGGATTTGAGAGAATCAAAACAGCAGAATAGAGGAAAGAAGAAAACATGATTGATAGAATTGCTCAAAACAACAATTACTTACATATATGGACCTTTTTGCAACAAGTGACAGATTTATTTACCATGAACACCTCAGTCTTCCAAGTGGTCCAACACCCCTCCTCACCTTAACCCATAAGAGCAAAGCTTAAGTTCAATGAGGGACAATTCAAAGCTGTCTCTTATGAAACTGGTTGATGCAGGGCGTCACTGGTATTGTACATACAGTGGAATTAACCTGCACACATGGGTCCTCTCTACAAAAATAACTTTCACAGCTTTGGGACTACTGTCACAAACCACTAAGTTGTGAGGGGAGGTGAATCGAGGCTTGCAGATGAATGTATGAGCCACGTACATAACTCATCAATACAGAGCATCCAAAGATGTGTCTAATAACTGAATAAAGTAATAATACTATTACATGTGGCATATAACACTCTCCATTAGTTTTTAGTAAGCATTATACAATAATGAACTCTAACTGCCGATATGCATGCCTTTTTTCTTAAACTTAAAGGTAACTGATATGGTTGGCACATTTTTTCTGAGAGGGGTGGAATACTGAAAATTTGTTGCTTTCCCCCAACCTGCATGGGGCTCTAAGAGTTGCCCTACTCATGCAACCATATTTAAGAATAGCCCTAGGCCTACAGTTTTAAAGGGAAAATGCTGTCCCCCCCCCCCCCCCCCCAATTTGAAGTAGTGTACCCC
>WURT03061887.1:0-13806 GCA_009936505.3 Holothuria glaberrima | reverse complement strand
AAAAATAAGTGTGATGGATATCTTGAGGTTATCTTCATTTGTAAAATACAATGCTTAGCACTAATTGTTTAATATCATGTGATGCTCATTGTATACAACCTTGTCTCACATAAGAATACTACATAAATTATGCAATACATGAGAAAGGTTATTGCACCTGTAATGTATAGAAAAAGGAAAGAAAATAAGCTAGTTATTAATTCAGTGGCACCAGTGGCATGGCCAGAGGGGTGGGGGACAGTGGTGGGAGCCCCTCTGTTGAAACTCTCACTCCTGCACTTGCCCCCCCCCCAAATGAAGTTACAGACTGAGAAAAAAATATTTTAATACATGCCAAATATGTGTGCCTACAGGCTACATGATGTCTATTGCGATTTTTTCAGTCCTAAAAATATACAGTACGACTAGAATCCGATTATGAGCAAGTTCACACAGGACTCTTATCTGCCGAGTATGTCCAACTGCAGTATATTTAGCCCAAGAATGGTAACACCAAACTGAGGGTCCAAGCTCTGTCTCCCTCGAGTCGAATTTATCAACTTCCATTTATATCCACCCTGACATACTGACGCTTTGACTTTGTGTGTGAAATACATTGACTGTTTTCGGTCTATTTTTGGGCTAAAAAATCCAAGAAGCTCCAAGAAGCGGGGAGAATTTCGAAGTGGGGGCTGAACATATTCTTGCTTAGAACACTCGGAAAGTGCCGTTTCCGGCCATCTGGAGGGTTTGTAAAGCCGAGAATTTGTGGTACGCTCCGCGCCAACTGATGGTGGTGCTCCGCTTAGAAACATATATCAACATTAATTCGATTCAATTCAAATTTATTTCTCATATGTTTTACAAAAGTTACAAAAGTTAAAATAAAAAATGTGAGGATGCAAAAACATATGATGGGCACTAGAAAACAGAGGAGGACTTATCAAAGCTAGTGACCAACCAACTTCCATTTATATCCACCCTGACACACTGACACTTAGACTTTGTGTGTGAAAGTCATTGACTGTTTCCGACTGCTTTTGGGCTAAAAAATCCAAGAAGCTCCAAGAAGCGGGGAGAATTTTGAAGTGAGGGCCGAACATATTCTTGCTTAGAACACTCGGGAAGTGCCGTTTCCGGCCATCTGAGGGGTTTGTAAAGCCAAAAATTTTCTTGTACGGCCCACGCCAACCGATGGTGGTGCTCCACTTAGATAGTACTATAGTATCAGCTATAGTATCAGCTAAGTCTGCCCCACCAGTCATACCCTCTGCCCCGGCCCCCTCTGACCCCCCGATTAAAAAGTCTTGACTATGCCACTGAGTGGCACACACAGGATGTAGCTATAGGGGAGGGTATCCCAGTGTTTTAGTTAATGTGGGGGAAGGAAGGGGTGGGAATATGCATCATCATCACAGTCCCATCTGTGGGTAAAATAGTTTTTTATGGGGGATGCCAAAGTGGGCGATGTCCTAGTGCTTCCCTCCTATGTGCTAGTGGGATAATGGCATGAAGTATATGCTCAACTTATGGACACAGACTTGCCCCAATTTTCATGGTATATCTAGCTACATCTAGAAATACACACTTTCATTACAGTACTAATATTTTGCAGAGGCCTTAAATTTCCTGATACTTCAAAATACGTTTTTGAGTAATCTGTTATCATCTGAATGACAGAATGTCCAGCCCCTTAATCTAAGAAAACTTTGGTCAGCACAAATGCCTGATAAAAATCAAAGGCGACTTCAGGGAAACTGAAAATTACTTTATTGTTTCTAGATTAATTAGCATATGAATCATTTATTTGTACTCATGTGGGACAATTATCACAGAAGGGAGTATGACTTGAAAACAGTTGTCAGTTAGTGCAAACTAATTTGAAGTTGTTCCAATCAAAATGTCATCATTGTTGTACATTTGAGCAATGGATACTATCAGTCTGATCTGTAGTAGTTCCCATGTAAAATAGGCTATGTTTATGTCTTGACACCAACACAATTGTAATAAAATGTAGGCAGGAAAAGAATTTTTTACACTTATGAAGGATCTACACAATCATAAAACTTATTATAGTATCGTAAAAAATTACACATGCTTTGTCTATAGATATAGGCCAGTAGTAAGACAAGGTACTGAAGAAGTGATGATACAGCTTCCGGGGGAGGGGGTGGGGAAAAATTCAGGGGGACAAGATAAACTAAAAATCATTAAGACAGTATGCAATTTTTTATCTTCTAGGGTGAGCAAAAAATTTCCCAGGGGATTATGCTTTCTGCCCCTCCCACCCAGGGGCATAAATACAGGGGAGGGGTGGGGTGTGGGAGGTGTTGGGGCTGTGACACCCCGCAGTGAAAATCAAAAGTTGGTCTCTGAGTGCCAAAAAGTCGGTCTCAACTCCAGTTCAGTATGCTTTTGTAACAGTCGACCAGACATGAACAACATTTGATATACCTTGCTCAAATTGAAATTCTGGCAGAGATGAAGTAAAAGTGAAAAGATTGCCCAAATTTTCTTCTGAGTTCCTGAATTTTTGGTCGAATACCTGAAAAATGTGCATAAATTCGGATCCTCACCCTTTGCACACATGTAGTGGTTTAGAGGTCTTATTTTATGCATAGGAGGGGGGAAGGGGGCATGGCTGCGTCACTTTCTATCACAAATGTTTCTCAAAATATCAGAATTTACACAAATCCCTCGCAAACTCCTTACCACGGTGTTGTTCTTATTATCAATATCTTCCAATAACAACTCCCATACATGCACAGCAGCAAAAGTCCAAAGCTTTTTAGTACGAATTACCACGTAAAAGACTGCCTAATTTTTGAGTGGCATGTATATGTTTTCTTCAGCAATTGAAAGTGTCTCGATGCAGATTCTGAATGCAGGGTTTGTTGTGGAAATCTTACTTGACGAAAAATTTTGGCATGCTTCACATGCATGCATCACAGTTTGCATTCCTTCTCATGACCATTATAAAGGAAACATTTCATGCTACTGGTACTATTCTGATCACAACAATTTCAGAAAGCAGAGATTCATCTCCAAACATCTGTAGGAATGCGCTTGTTAGTCCTCCACCCCTATAGCCTACCTATCAGGGAGACCTAATATCACCTTCCAACACCTCTCCTTGCACCCATTCCCCATTGCTGGAAGCTTGCTGAACCTCTAGATTTTCGTTCAGAATTAGTAAAAATATGATAGTATACTCTGTATTATGATTTGGATGTCAGGTAATGCATTCAGTAGCGTATTTACAAGGCCATAGGGCCATGGACTCCCTCACTGATGCCATTTTCAGTACCTAAAATGCATAAAATTCTTTAACAGAAAATTTTACTTCAAAGTTAGCATATGTGGCACTAGATTGCATGTAGCAACACCTAATTATTCAAAAATTTCTCAAAGGGGAGGGGGACACCCCTGCCCTTAAACCTCTCCCCAGGCTGGCGATCACACAACAAACCTGCGGCTACACCACATTATGTCCTTGCCCATTTTATACAATTGATTGAGAGCTTCAAGGAGGCTTGATCGCTCTATGTAGGTATCTGCCAGCCTTTGAGGGGGAGGCTTCAGGTTTGCTGGTAGTGTTCTTCTCTTATAGACAGCATAGTCTCCTCTTTCACCTCTTTCAAAAATTAGAATTCACTAAATTATGGACATTTTCCAGTCATATGTGAACAGCTCCAAAAATAACAAAAGATAGCACCAATTTGCATCTAATCAACCTTAAATTAACAAAAATTTCTTAAAGGGGAGGACACTCCCTCCCCCAGGACGGCAGCTTTATGTCGTGAGAAAGGAAGGATCCCCATTGCTGTACAAAAAGTGTAGAGCACATAAAAAATGCACGCAATTTATGTGGCATCGGTGGTACCCCCAAATCACCAAAGTCAGGCCACGACACTGATTTGGTGCACCTGAACTACAACAAATTTTGGGCAAAAAATTTTTCTGCCCCCCACATTGGAAGGGTCTCGTATGCCTGTGATTATTACTACTGTCCTGTAAATTGTAACTATCTAGGAAGTTCGGATCATTCAGCTATGTTAATGGGAGTCAGTCTCCAAGAAATGTAGTTGGTCTCAAAATAGGTCTTGTAGATAAGCCCCTGCTGCCACCTTGGCTACAGGCTTGAGAGATTACCTTCACTTCTCATCTGCATATCTGGGGGAACTTGAGTAAAAATATCAGTCGTGGAAATGACCTAGTATAAATATGGCTCATACACTTACAAAAAAAAAAAAAAAAAAACTTAGTGTAGCATTCTAACAGAACTTTTTCCTTTTTCGTACAGATCAGTTGGCACAGGTTAGAAGTCAAGATGAGCAACAGCTAGCACAATATAGTGACAGCTTAATTACTGGACAGGGAGCCTTACTAAAGGAATCCAAGGAACGGTGCATGTTTTGGAAGAAGGGCTGGGTATGAAGAACTTTCACCAGCTCATGGCACAAAAAATATCAAGATATCCAGAATTTCTTGAAGATGTGTGGCATTTGTCAGAGGGTGAATGAGCATTCAAGAACGTTTGAGGAGCCACAGAATGCCACTGCCACTGAAACATGAGGCTTTCTTGGACATCAGAATTAACCTTGTACTAGGTCAGCTACAAAAGACCAAAAAAAAAAGGCTATGAATATTTTATTGTCCATTAATTTTGTACTTACACCAAGTTTGTTCAGTGTAAACTGTGTACCTAAGAGTGATAGTGCCAAAGAGGTTGCCTGATCTGTGTTTTAAATCATTTGTATAGTTGAAAAGTTGAAACCTGCATAAACTGGATGGTGTCCACCAAATTTTACACAAAAAGAAAGTGGTATTCTCTGAAATGCACTAGTTGGCTTTCACTAACCCCAAACAGTTTTTCTATATGCATTGCAGTTTTTATATTTTTTTCAGTGTTAGGATATACCATTGTTTTTGACTTTTACAAATAAAATGCAACACTACATTTCACAACATTTGTGGTATTTTATATGTTGTTGTTGGCAATTTTTCCTTTACTTTAGACTATACAGTGGCATAGGAACTGGGGAGGGGGAGCAGGGGGGGCCATGGCCCCACAGTATTTTTTTTGTAGGGGGCCAAATGTCATTTTGCGATGGTGTTCAATATAAAATAGATATGTTCGTTAATCATTTCGCAAAATCCTCCTATGCCAGAACTTGTCAAGAGCTGTTATAGTACCAATTAGGTGCTCATTCAAGCACTGGTCAATAGCCATGAAGGTTGACATTTGATGGCAGTTTATCTCAGATTAAACTGAAAGGTGGCCTAACTTTCAATGTCCGTAAGTAATCTGATCCCTTTTTATCAGTACTAATTTTCGGGCAGGATGTGTTGTTAGTTGTAATGTAAACCCCTAAGTGCTAGGCTACTGTCGTATCAGAATGGTCAGCAAAGCTTTAACAAAGCTGCTGCTCATTGGAGCAACTAATTGAAGTAATGAACCAGTGGTTGGGTACTTTAATTGGGAACAGCAGTTTTCCCCTAAAAACTGCGGTAGCTATGACTGATTTGAGGAAAGGCAAATTTTGCGTCATGTAAATTAGGCCCTGTAGTCTGCTTATCTGATGTCATAAAGACCCAATCGTGCCCGCATCATACTCTAATACAATAATCTAATTATTTTACAAGAAAAAGCCATAACTAACACATCAATCAAGGTCAATACTGATGTTATAAAAAGTCAGTATTTCAACTTTCAAGGAAATTTCCCCCAAATGGTCAGTTTTGGGAATTCACATTGAGTTTGGGATACTTCTTGTCTGAGGGAAAGTTGCTGTCATTATAACTTCAGTGCTCTGCTATATGTTGGGGTAGTCATTGCAGTTTAGTTTCCTTTTGTCTCTCTTCATAACTAACTCTCTAACTCTTCATATGTATAAATCATATGAGGGCTTTGCGCCCTTTGAGGCTGCTATCTGGAATAACGTACAAGGGAAAGTTGCTGTCCTCAATGTTTTAATGCTCTCCTATGATGGTGTTGTCATTTGAGGTTTGCTTCAGCCTTGTGACTCTTCATATGAATATTATGGGGGCCCCAGGCCCTTTGGGGCTCTGTCTTGAATAATGAACAGGAGTTAGTTGCTGTCATTAACGTTTCAATATTTTTCTATGTGGGGAAGCATCATTTGAGATTGGTTTCATCGTGGTCTCTCTTCATATGAATAAACCATGTGAGGGCCCTAGCTGTGCCCTTTGGGGCTGCTGTCTGGAATAATGGACAGGAGAAAGTTGCTGTCATCAATGTTTCAGTGTTTTACTATGTGGGCAGAGTCATTTGAGGTTGGCTTCATCCTTGTCTTCATATGAATAAACGATATGAGGGCCCTGGGCCCTTTGAGGCTGCTGTCTATAGGGCCCTTTACAGGAGAAAGTTGCTGTCATTAATGTTTCAGTGTTTTACTATATGGGCAGAGTCATTTGAGGTTGGTTTCATTCTTGTCTCTTCATATGAATAAACCATGAGGCCCCTGGGCCCTTCGAGGCTGCTGTCCAGGGCCCTGTACAGGAGAAAGTTGCTGTCATTAATGTTTCAGTGTTTTACTATGTGGGCAGAGTCATTTGAGGTTGGTTTCATCCTTGTCTCTCTTCATAGTAGTAGACCATATGAGGGCCCTGGACCTTTTGAGGCTGCTGTCTAGGGCCCTGTACAGAAGAAAGTTGCTGTCATTGGTGTTTCACCATTCTACTGTGTAATGGTTATCATTTTAAGTATATTTCATACTTGTACCTCTCCATGTGATTTTTATTTTTTTTTTTGGACCCTACAGGCCAGTCGTACAGGATGAGACCCAGCAGCAACACAGATTCTTCAATTTCAGACACATCCTAACATTATCAGATCATCAAACCCTTTGTCTCTTTTCATGTGATCAACTCGTCCTGGCTGACGGTCTGTAATACCCAGATTAGTTAAAATTGTTTATCATTTAATTTAAAGTAATTATTAATTACCGATTTTCAGCGAGAGATAAAGTGTAGTGAGCTGCATTCAACACCATTCTTTCTGATTTGTGCAAATACGTACAACAACTGTTTAGTGAAATGGAAAGGGAAGAGACTACGTACATGGATATTCAATATATTGAAAAATGAGATATCACATTAAACAGTCTTTAAAATGTAATTTTTTGATGCCCGTTGGCATAACACACTCTCAGAAAGTATAGATAATTGTAACTGTGTATACCTTTCTTCTCACTGGCAAGCGTGATTTCAATTGTTATGATCAAAGTTTAATGCCATAACCCCAATTTCATAGGTCCGATGCTCCAGCATCATAAAAAAATTCTAAGTAAGCATTTGAAAAAAATGTCATTTTTTGGTGGGAGGGAGTTGTTTTTTGCACAGGCCTATTCAACTGTCCAATATGCTATTTTAACATATTGAAATATTCGTTTTAATGCTTGCAAATTTTGTGAATAAACTAGAGATTCTTCCGGCTTCTACCTCTGGTCCTTTTTTAGCCTCTCCACCTGTACCCATGCATCAACTTCATTTAATTACGGGGAAGCAGAACCTAGACTTAGGGTGTGACTCATTTCATCCTGAACCTGCTTCCTCTCATAACAAATCCTGGATGCATGATTTTAGGGCGATTGCTTATGGCTCTTCAGCAAAAAAAATTACTACAGAATTAACTCCAAATGTCCTAGTGATGATACTATTTGCATGATTTTTTTTAATATTAAGGAAATTTTTGAAGCAGCATCAAGTGATTTGGCAAAATTGCTGCCCCAAAAGTTATCATAATGAAAATGATTTGATTTTTGCTCCAAAATAAGCCTGCAAAAGCACATACTGTGTAGCAAATCATGTAGTGTAGGGGTAGAGGGAGTAAGTACTCTACAGTAGCCTAATCAAAGTAAACAAAACAAATCAAGATTTGTTTGGCTACTTCTCTTTACGTGTTCGACTTTCAAAAATTAAACTCCACAACATCCTTCTCAGGCTGCCTGATAAGGATGCTGGACATTCTTCCCCATTATCCGATCTGGTGTTGTTGTTGTTGTTGTTTCCTTTTTCTTTGAATATTTTTATTTTTTTGTTGCTCACATTAAAATCGGAAAAATCAAATTGATCAAATATAATGTTTTGGTGTGGAAAGGGGGGTCAAGCTTTAGAAATTGCATCTGGTCTGGTCCCCCTTCCCCCTGTCAAACATCTTCCTATGCTGCTGCTATAGACTATATGTAACATGTCACAATACATGTTGATTGTGACTTTATTACATGTTAGAATTCATTTATAATTGTTAAGCATCATGGTGACTAGGATGATGAGATAAAGTTAAGGGATATGAACTTTGATTCTTTAGTTATGGTATATAAGCCAATAGTATGCTTTATATCATATTGATATAAATTTCATTATTTCATTATTTATGTCAATTGCAATGGGGGGGGGGGATTCATACTGGTGATTAAAGGGGTTTAATATAAAGTCGTAGAAAATATTCTCCCACTCAGATGATTGGCCATCATTTATTTTCCATTGACACTGTTTCATAAGGTTAACTTTTAATTTATTACTATTTCATAAAATGGATAATCTTCTGGCACTGTACAATAAGGGTCCGCTCTATAGTCCTCGGTCTCATTGGTCCACCATTTAGCTTGATGTCTCATTAGTTCCCTGTCTCATTAGTCCCCCTTTTATTATTGTCTCATTTATAGTCTCATCTCATTGATCCCCCTTCTCATTAGGGTTGGGGTAAGGGTAATTAGGTTAGGGGGTTAGGGTTCAGTTAGAGTGTTAATTGGTATTAGGGTTAGAGGGTAAGGGTTAGGGTTATGACACAGTGGACCAATGAGATGGGGGACCAATGAGACGTGGGACAAATGAGATGGGGGGGGCCAATGAGATGGGGACTATAGACATATCCCCAACTGTGGCAAATCAATCCAAAACTTCCAAGTCAGGGGTAGTTCACGGCAATTTGATAAAGTTCAGGAATCCCTCCTCAAATGCAAAGTAGCTAGTGTATGTAGGCCTACTTTAATTACCATCAAGCCTGCAACTCTGTCTACCCTAGTGAAAGGTGTTGTGCTCTGCCTTGGGATGTAATCTTATTCAAAAAGACTGGTATGGTCAGTCAATGGTAAATGTCTGCATGCACATGCAAGCAAAACAGTCTTTATTCTTTGGGCAGGGATTTTTCTTTGTCAGTGGCAGTTATATGGTCTCAATATATTTAGAGGCTGAGCCTAATACTAGTCTGCAATAAAAGGCTAACTGTATGATCATGCCATAGCAAGCCCTCACAATCCATGGGTGTGGGATTATCAATTGAACTTTTAATTCCAATTGTTCATGCTTTTGGGCTCACCATCATTGCCCATATATGGCACTGATCCCATTCATTTCAGCTTTCCATATCTTCTGTGCAGAGTATACAGAACAACAGTTCCCATGCAACCACATGTACTGTTCAATCCAAGTATATACTATATACACAGTGTAGCCATTAATTTAGCACACTAAGTATTGCACCATTTAAGATGGCTGAAGAAATTTTCAAATAACACATCCACGTCACAAATGTTGCAACACAACAGTCACTGCTTCAGCTTACATCTTCACAGCTTATTCAGTTTAGGAATTAGCTAGAAATATTCACACTCTTTTTACATTGGACCAACTAAAAATTAAAATCAGTTTCTTATAAGGGACTGCATGCAGGTCCATTATTTATTGTTTTGAGTTAGTTAGTTAGATGAGTTTACGGCTCAGTTTGCAACCAATTGGTTTAAGTCGGGCCGGCCACGACCTTTTTTCCAGTTGTAGCTGACTGGCTTGCTTTCCCTACTGCGTATGCTGAGCACCAAGCACAATGGCAGTAGGCTCCATTTTTAAAGTCCAAGTTGGGATGACTACCCAGCCAGGATTCGAACCCAGGCACATACAAAATGGCAGCACATTGACTAATTGATTTGAGACATCAACAGGACTGGCATATATGCCTGTTCATACACAATTGTTGCACACTCTACAATCAAGTGATGTTTTGAATGACTAGAAGAGGTAAGAAGGGTGTGTGGACATTGTACATGGACATTGTACATATTATGAAAATCCATAGAGAGAAAAATCATGATGCATATGGAAAATGCACTGGCCAGGATATGGAACTATGATATACTTTTAATTTCAGTTTAACATGGGCGGATCCAGGAATTTTTTCCAGGGGGGCGGTCTGAATGTTGGATAATTAACTACCCTTGATCCAATCTGGCATATGCGTAGGAAGCTGTGACTGGGGGGATGAACCTTTTTTCGGATCACCGTCCTGAGGGAGGGGTCTAAGGGGAGGAGTCCCCTCCCCTTAGGAAAATTTTTGGATTTTGAGGGACCTCAGATGCAATATGGTGCATCATTTTGGACAAATTTTAAGGTAAATTACTGCAAATATTTGACATAATTCCGCCCCTACAAATTTCGCTGGTGTACAGTGGCGTACCCAGGATTTCTCTCAAGGGAGGGGGGGGCATGCAGAATGTTGTGTGATGGCTGGCACGGGGAGGGGTCTAAGGGAGGTGGTGTTCCCCTCCCCTTTGAAAATTTTTGAAAAAATACATGTCCTTACATGCAATCTGGTGCCACATATGCTACCTTTTTTAAAACATTTACATATTTTTTTAGGAACTAAAAAAAAAAATCGGCATCAGTGAGGGGTTATGACCCAATGTCCCCCCCCCCCCCCGTACGCCAGTGCTGGTGGTACTTCTTCCAGTTCCAGGATTTCCCAATATTTCTCAAAATTATTCTCTTTCCAGAAAATTTCCTGAACAGCAACAAAATTTTTTCGAATTTCGGTTAATTTCGGGAAGAGTGGAAACACTGGCTATACACGCTTTGCAGCTTTTAAAAATACTCGGTCTCACTGAGAAGGTTCGTTGGTGCATATTTTAAGCTATAATTCAAACTGGTGAGGTGTAGGGATGAATGAGCACCTCAATTTGGACACTTTTTGGTCTGAAAATGACAATTTTTAGGCACTTTTTGCCAAGTTTCTCCTTATGGAGGAAAAAAATACTTGAAAATTTTTTTTGGCGGCCAAGAGCAGGGGGGGTTCTGGACCCCCCCTAAATCCGCGACTGTTTTACTTGGCCTGATTTAGTGATTCGATCTGAAGGCTGGTTTTACTTTTATAAATTTTCAGGTCCTATAAAGCTATAAGTACAATTTATTGCCCAGAGGTGAACAGTGTTCAAGTCCCATAGTTTCATGGCCCTTTACTGAAGTATGAAATCCCACTAGTTGTGCAGATTACATTTTTCAAATTGGGGGCTTACATTTTCTGTAGTGGAGGGTGAAGGAGAGGGGAAGGGGATTCTCTAATTGAAATGTAAATGATATGACCTTATAAACTGAACCAATGTTTGTAATGACTCACTTGTTAAAAGCCAAGAGTGGCATATAAAGTCATATTTTCAAGCCTTCAAAGACAGGTACAGCTTTCACACTTATGTTTAATGTAAAGTACAATATATCTCATCTCCCTACATTACATGTAGCATACTAAAGGTAATTCTTGAATTCATGTAACAATTCATTAAAACTTTTCAAAATTGTGTAACAATTCATTAAAACACTTCAAAATTGTGTAACAGTTCATTAAAAATTTTCAAAATTGTTGATACATGTATAACATAATGGTATGCATGCACATAAGGTGTGTGATGCAAGGGGTCATACCAGGCCCCCCCTCAGTAGAATAGATCATTCTTGCTATTTGCAGGTAAAAGGCTGTAAAAGCAGGGGGTTGGGGGTTATCAGCCCTGCCAATAATTTTCAGTTATTTTTTTGTCTTTTTTTGGCCAGAAAATGCCAATGGTTCAGCCTCTCCCCAATCCCAGAATGGAATGGTTCAGCTCCCCTCCCACAATTAGAACCCATCTGATGGCACTGGGGCACCCCTGTTATCTGGTAAGTGTGTATCATCATTTTGGGCAAAAGTGCTTACTCCCTGAATTGAAAATCCTTTATGGTGTGAATAAATGAAAATAGGAGGTGGGGGGGGGGACAGATGGTTGTAATTAGGGGCATTTGCAACTGAATCTGATTGCAACAGGAACTAGGCAATTTTAGGTACAAAGCACGGACAAAAATTTTATCTACTGCAATTTAATGTCTTTTATTGATTTTTTGTGAACTATTTTCATTTGTTTTTCACTTTCAAATGCAAAACAAAACGTTACTCTCCTCTCTAGGGAAGAAGCCTTTTATTTCCTAAAAAGAAGTTGTACTTTTTATGTTTCTCTCTTTAGGCAGTATAGTGTATTATAAAGATAATCTTTAACTGAAAAGTAAGATTTGTAAAGTAAGAGTTTAAATAATGGGGGTAAGTGTTAAAAATGTAAGTACTAAAAGAAAATTATTTCATTTGAAAGTAAAAGAATTTAGTCAATGATTACTTATAGTAATTTAGAAAGTATATCGAAGAGAAGTTATAAAGGAGGCATTGTATGTTATGTATAAAAGTGTTCTGATCACTCTGGACAACAGAATAATATGCTCCAATTAAATTGCTGTTTGTCAGCAGGTTTAGAAAATCAGAAAGGGTGCTGAATACCCAGAAAGTCGCTTACTTGATGTAGACGTTCTCTGATGTTCAAATGTTCAACTTAAGTCACTGATGGCAAGATTTAGCCACACATACTCATTGTTGATGTTAGTTTGTTCAAAGATGTATCAGATTGTTAACAATTGTAACGTTGTAAATGCTTTTTCATTATATTGTAAAGTCATGCCTGTTCTCTTATAGTGGTAAATTATGTTATGACTGTGGTATTTATAGGTCTACGACAATCTATCAACTCGAAGACAGCTAGTGCAGTGTCTACCGGAGGGGAGGGGCTCTTCAAGTACACAAGCTTTTATTTTCCTTTTCCTCCTCTTTCCATTTTTTCTTATTCTTTGTCTTCCTATCTTTTTTTTTGTCTACCTTGATCATTTTGCACCCCATGGACCATGTTTGGCTATGTTGGAATACTGTAAATTCAAAACTTAACATTCACTTCAAGAACTCTTATATTAACTGCAAACCGTACAATGTGCCTATGCTACTTCCAATAGCAAAATTCATCGTAGTATGACGGATTTAAAATTCTTTGAAATTCCGCAAATTGACAGCAAAATGAAGTTGTGGCATTTCTGTCGAGTTGGGGGTCTTATTTCTCAGCAAATACATACATTAACCATACATATGAGACTATCCCATAGAACAGGTTTCCACAAATAGGGAGCTTTTTGAATTTTATTTTGTGGAGGCAAAATTGGCATTTTTGCCTATTACCACCACACATTTGGCTAAGTTAAGCTATCAGTATCATACCTCCTATATAGGGATACACAGGATCCACATTTTTGGCTCCGGCCGGAACCGGATTTTGCCGGATAGTATTTCAAATCTGGCCGGAACCGGATTTTTTCACTTGTAAAGAGAATCATTAAAAAATTGCACTGTAGGTGGGGGTGGGGATGGGGCTGTCATGGCAGAGGAGCGGTGGTTGACTTCATGATAGTGTTACAGTGGGCCTCACTGTAGGTAACTAAGATGATGTTATTTTGTAAGGTTTATACTAGAATAATGCATGCAGACAGAAAATTAATTAACAAAGTAAGATTACTTATATACTGCAAAGTTCTTTAAAACAACCAAATCAGTTTTATTGTTCACATTGATAGTGGTTGTAAATTTAAATGTTCTGGTAATGTGACTCAGTTTGTGCGTATTGTCTAGGAATAATTGACAGAGACTGATATCCCAATTAATTAAATACTGTTACAGTAAGTATTCATACATTATAA
>WURT03061876.1:0-11316 GCA_009936505.3 Holothuria glaberrima | reverse complement strand
TGTAGTCAGGGGCTAGACCATGTTTAAGTTTGTAAATAAATTAGTAGAATCTTGTATTGAGAAATGGGTAGCCAGTGTAGATCTTGCAGTTATAAGGTTACATTGTGGTATGTAAGGACACCATTAAGTAACCATATTCTGCACAGGTTAGAGGAGGGAGGGGGTAGTTAACATAAGACTTTATTTATTCTGCACACATGGGATGGAGTGGTTAATGGACTTTGAAATGCCATAGATTAATGAATTTTTAAAGGCCAACCTAGAAATAACAAAGGACATAATGCGAAGAGATGGGTGCTGTTGTGTAGTTTAGGGGGTATGAATATTCTACCTCCATCCTCCACTCCCTTGCAAAAATTAAGACTGGTCAGAGAATTAAGTTGCTATGAGACCATCATTTCGTGTAGGTACTTTGTAAATTTTTGGAAATATGAAAATTGCTCTTTTTGACTAACTGTTGCATGAAAGTCATGATATTTTGAAGTTCTGTTCTTGTTTTTACCTTGTTTCCAAAACTTGAGTTCACAAGTTTGCATTCATATCATTTGATTTTGATAGCAAAAACACTAGCTGACAAATTTTTGAAATCTTTTGCTTTCTTGTTACTCATGAGATTAGTTTCTAGGAACATGGGCAGTTCAAAATCTGTAGAATGGAGGTTTACAAATAATTTTACAATTCTTTCTACTGTACCTTGTTCCACAATTTCTGTGTCAAAGTCATCCATTTCACCTGTTTATAGTTCACTGTATAACCCATGTTTTTTCTTGTGTTTCTATGGGTGTGGCCAAAAGAGACTTTATTAATCAAGTTATAGGGTGAGATGCTCTAATGACACTATTTGGATTTACAGTACTTTAATGTATTGTACCATTTTCAAGTTGGAAGTCACACAGAGTCAGAAATTCTTTGAACCTTTGAATATAATTTTTCTCAATTAGTAGTAGTAACTTAGCTGTCTTTGCAATGATGGTGGAAAAACGCAGGATAGTATATGGAGTACCAGTGAGGCCTTCCTTGTCAAAGATTTGCATACTCAGACAATATGTATTTATGATGTGTTAAATAGCATGACTGGACAACCCCCACCCCCTGCACTTCCCACCCAGAGGATTTTCTAGAACTCCCATGGACAACATCCTCTAGGAAATTTTTCCTCGGACGATTGACAATAAAAACAAACACCTTCAGAACTCTTTCTCAGAAAAATTGGAATTGTCCAGGGTAGAAACTGTCCAGGAGGAAATTGTAAGGGAAATGTTGAAAGGAAATTGTCCCAGAACTGAAAAATAATAATGTCCTTGTCATATGATCAGTTTTGATGGATCTTGACAAGGATTGTGGCTATTTTCACATTTCTATTGCGCTTCACATCAAATATAAGATACACTATTTACATGAACAAAGTCCTGAACATCCTGTGTAGAGTGAGTGTGTGTATTTTATTCTTCCCTTTATTCTTTTTTTTTTCTTTTCCTGTAGATGGAAACTTGCGTGTTACCCTGTTATTTCCAATATATGTATAAAAGTAAAATAAAAAACCTTGAGAATTTTCTTTTATTGTGCTGAAAAAGTAGTGTCTTAAAAGATTTTTATATTGTTATGTAGGGCCCTTTTTATGAACATTTAATACGAAAGGATTTTCCCATTAACCAGAAACATAAATTCTCTTCCTTCACATTTGTAAGTAGCAAAGCCTTTTAAATGAGCATTTCGAACTTTCTTTGAGGGTACTTTACGGTTTTACCTTATTTCTAGGCAGAAGCCTATATGTAGCTTGCAAGATATGCGACCATGGACAGCATTTGAAATTTTGCATTATAGCTGTTTGCAGAAGAGATCAAGAGGTCATACGGGGCCACTAGATGCAGTCCCCCAGATGGAAATTAAATGATAATTTAAAAGACTAAGATTTCTCGTCGACGCAGACGGGAAAAAACCCCTTACACCGAGTAACTGATAGGAAACTGTTGGATAATTCAAAGCCTTTGGAGCCTACCATTCAATTTCAGTAGCATGATTCACCTTATCTTCTCCGCAAGGGCGCAGGAAGCGGGGGGGGGGGGCACCCTCAGCGAAATTTGTGCGGGCGGAAGTATGCTTCAGCTCCCTCACTTTCCAAGCACGAAAACCCCTTATTTGTCTCTTCTGTAAGAGATGTCAAAAATTTGCAGTTAGTTACTTTAAAATTTGTCCAAGAGGATGCACCAAATTGCATCTAAGGCCCCTCAAATATCCAAATATTTTCCAAAGGGCTACGAAATGTAAAAAATTTGTAGTAGTTTACCTTAAATTTGTCCAAAATGATGCCCCAGATTGCATCTAAGGACCCTCAATTGTCAAAAAATTTTCCAAAGGGCTAAGAAATATAAAAAATTTGCAGTAATTTACCTTAAAATTTGTCCAAAAATGATGCACCAATTTGCATCTAAGGACCCTCAAATATCCAAAAATTTTCCAAAGGGGACGGAAACATCCTTACCCTCAGAGTTCTCCCCCAGGACGGCGATCCGAAATAAGCTTCACCCCCAGTCTTCAACTTGCAGCTTCCTACTCCTATGCTTTTCGGACCTCTCCCTCCTTCATTAGTCATCACGTGGAGCCCTTGTGCTCTTTTTGAAAGTTGATAATGACCCTGCAAGCTCAGATTTTATATAAATCTATGCCTTGTTGCCATAAAATTTACACCTTTGAAGAGAGAAGGCTGGAAGGGGAGGGGCGGGGGCTCACTTGTCATTACAGATTGTGTGCCTACAACAAATTGAATGCTGGCATAATTCAAATCAATATAATCTTCATTTGTGAAATATAGTGCTAAAGGGAACGGAATTTTTTAGTTAATAAAACATTAATTTCATGGATACTTAAAGTGGGCATGACACGGCCACAGTAAGTTTCTCAGTAAATAATCATTGGATACAGCTTCAAATAAAACGAATGTTTTTCGGACTAAATGACGTCCATATATACCGAAATACGACCATGTGAATTCCCAAATACAAGGCCAGACTGAGTCGCAGATGTATCGTCAGAATTTTATTTTCAAACAGTAGGCATTATAGAGGGCTTTAAAAAATCCCAAATATTTCTAGTTTAGAAAATACTTTTCATAATAACGTATGAGACTTGTTTAACATCTCCAGGTTTGAGATGTAATTTCTAGGTTTCCTTGCGAGAACCTCAAGGTTTACCAATTTTGAGGTTGACAAGTCTGGAAATCCGAAAACGAAAACGAAAAAAAGAAAAAAAAACCCGTATGTGAGCGCGTCTTGAGACGTGACGCAATTGGCAGTACGGTCAGTAGCACTAATGTACTAGGCATCTCACCCATCGTTCCACACAACGAATCATGTGCATGCTAAACGCGAGTCAGCAGGTACATTATTGCAAACACCTACGTTACGATACTAGAGCAGCGCGTTTGACCAGTGATCGCATTGTGAATTATGCGTCGTTGCGCGGTGACTGCTTACCATTCGTAATAACCCCGTCACTGAACAGTAGGCCTACACAGAGTACAGGCGCACTTTTATGGACCATGTGCATAGCTGTTCTTTAAAGCGCCAATTTTGCGCCTCGAAGCCTCCAAAACGGTGGAGGCTACTTTACCTTTGCGTTACATTAGTTCCACATCTAGATAAACGCATCCTTGTATAACATAGTGTTTGTGCCGCCGATTGCGTCATAAAACTCAGATGACCTATTGCGGCACTCTTAATTTTTCCCACCGGGTTATGGGCAAATCGAATTTTCAAGTTTTGAAAATTGTTTCAAAATAATGGTTAGGGTTAATATGTAGGTTAGAGCTAAGGGTCAGGGATATTTGGCATGTTCTTTCATAATCCAGCGTCAGAATTACCAAAAAATGTAGAGAAATTGGCAATTCGGGAGTAAAGGCGTGGCCAATTTCCAGGAAGTTGATTGGTCCATTGCCATGATTTACCCATAACCCGGTGGTAAAAATTGCCCTTGCGGCACTTTTCGATATTGGATTGCTAGTCGTTTTTCTTCAAATCTTACTTGTTTCGAATTGCACCAGTTGTGGCTGTGTGTAAATTGATGTCTATACATCATTGCGTTCAATCTTGCATTACGCGGAACTTATTTTGGTCGTGTCATCCTAACTGACAGTTTACGGCCATAATCTGAATTACAACAGAAACCAAACCACTACTCCTTCAAGGTTGCACTTCTGTGTACTGAAGTCTCTTTGTTCCGACGTTTTTATATTCAGACAAGCCCCGGAACACAGAGACGTCGGAACATAGAGATGTAACCGTAGCTTAATACCCTAACCCTTATCCTGACGCACTGATCTCAATGAACACTTGTCGGAATCATAGAAATTAACTTTTTTTTAATTTCTATGGTCGGAATACAGAGACGTCGAAGCAGAGAGATGTCGCATGCAACATAGAGTAGTTTTACTCCTTCCTTCAAAAAATGGGTCGACAAGTGGGAATCCTCCATGTACACCAATATTGCTTGTGCTGCTGTGGTGGCACAATGATTTCAAAAGTGGAGATGGGGGAGGGGGAGTGGCAGGCAAACAGCTGGGGTACAAAATGTCTGTATACCTTGTACAGGAGCGAACTAGGGGGAAAGTGGGGGCAAAGGTCATGAAAAGTGATACTCCCATGCCCCCTCTGTCCGTCGCCCTCTTGGTGGCTCCGCTGTTGAGCAGAGGTTGAATTCTTTACCATATTTCGAGTTTACTTCAGTCTAGTATTTTTCAAATTTTGCTGAGGCGGGAAGGGGGGAGGAGAGATGCCAAGAAACCCACTAACGTGGACTAAATTTCATTGGAATTATATAGGGATGGGTACAAACGGGGAATTTCAAAAATCAACCTAGATCTGTGGATCTAAGTACAAATTTTTAATTTAGAGATACAATAGAATATTTCGTCTTAATCTACAACTTAAGGTATGTCCGTGGAGACGGAAGGGGGTGGTGGGGGATGGTACTGTGCGAAACCTTCAAACACTGAACTCTCATATATAGATAAGGACTTAAATTCTTAAGAAAATTACCATTGAAATTGGTCATTACTCATTATCATGGTCAACTACCTATTGAAAATTGAACCAGACACGTGAATAATGGTATACCTTAGGTGCACGGAGCGGGATTGGGTGGGTTGCGAGGTCTTATTACCCCAGACAGAAATTTTGTGACTGAATACTGTCCCCATCTTTGAGGGACTTAAATCTTTTATTTGTGTACTCTTTGAAATTTATTAAACTTTTATGTAATTACTACAAAAAAACTTCATCTAGGGACCCTCATGGACCTATATACTCAGAACATTTATAAAAGGGGGGGGGAGAGGGACATCCCTCCCCTTTTTCTTTGACCCTTCCCGCAGGACGGTGGTCTGAAATATTCAGCCCTTGCTGAAAACAGCTGTGTCCTACGCCTAGGCCTATGACATAGTGGTTAGGTTCCAGTGTGATGCTATCGATTGCGCACCGGATTTAAGGGCATTGGGTCGACGTTGCTCTGCAGTTTGCTTGAGCAAAGGCATTCCTAAGTGCCGAAACTTGTTAACATTATACTTATATTTTCGTTTTCTAAAATTTAGATGGAGGTAGCTCACAGATGGAACTCGATGTTCCCTGAGGATAGATCGAATTGGTGGCAGCAGATACGGAACCATTATCAAGAGAGAGGGCGGTATTACCACACATTGAATCATATTGATTGCATGTTTATTCAGATGGACAAAGTGGTAAGAAAATTGCAAGACACTGAAGCTGTATCTTTGGCGATACTGTTCCATGAGTGAGTTTTTTTTTTTCTTTTTACTTCATTTTTTGACCATCGAGGTCACGGTAAAAGGCCTGGCTAATATACCCATATGTTCATCCTCATATTTTAAATCGTTAATTTATTTCTACATGAGTTAATGTCTTCTTGTAGAATTTCATTGCTGAGACTAGGTCTAGGGAACTACATTTATCAAGACGGTGTTCGAAAATAATTCTATTATTATTTTACATATATTACGCCATTTCAGTGTCATCTATGACCCCACAAAATCAGACAATGAAAAGAGAAGTGCAGAGCTTTTCAGACAATTTGCGGTCGAGTGTCTTCCGGATTGGCAAGAAGACAGGATTCAAAAAGTATTTGATTGGATTCTTGCAACTCAAAAACACCAGGCGCCCGATGAGAAATGGTAAATGTTACAATACTGGAAGGGGAGGTAGTGGTGAAAGGTAGTACCATATCTTACAAGGTTACCAAAAGGCACTTTGAGAATTTTTGTATCCTGAATGTCTTGACATCATGTACAGAATGTTTATTTTAAGGTCAACTTTTCGACTTCTATAGAAACTTAATGTTAACATTGAAAGTCAGATATAATTTTATGGCAATTGAAGTAATTTATTTTACGTTCATTTAAATATGAAATTTTAAATTGCAGGGGCATACTTTTCGTTTGAAGAGAAAAACGACAAAAAAGACGGAATTCGGAAGAGTTGGGCCGGTTAAACATAAGATGAGAATTTTAATATGTCTCTTTCGTTTGCACATGTCCCTTAGTTAATTTGTGTACCGACAGTATTGCTTTCAAAATGAAACTCACAGCGACTTTGAAAGTAGGATTTGTGCGAAAGAGTGCTATGTTTTTATTTATCCGCCTGCTTGTAAGAATTGGTTGTTTATATGTTAGCATGCTAGAGGGGAGATTCTTTTCATATTTTGCAGCCTTGATCTATTGTATTTTCTGGATATTGATCTTCAAGTTCTGGGGTGGCCTATAGAACAGTATGACGTATATGCCAGTCAAATAAGACAAGAATACTCTTTTGTACCCGAAGATATCTACAGACAAAAAAGACCCGAGGTAACGTTTAAGGGAAATTGCAGTCACCTCAATCAGAATTAGTGTGCGCAATCATCCTAATTTATGAGTGGCCTATTTTGATCATATGACAATATTTTTGTAGGTGAATTGTGAAATTCAAGGAGAATTTCTCCTTGCTTTACCTTTTGTTTGTAATATTTATATTCAAAATCGTCTTCCCAGGTACTTGTAAAGCAATAGGTAGCAATTTGCGACAGTTTGCTGATTTTTCAACGCAAGTTTTGGGCGACTGTCTATTGCCTTTAAAAATCAGATACCACGTGATTAGGTCCAGTGTATGTGTGTTCTGAGACTCCTCTCTGTATACTATCTTTGTGTGGGCACCGTCATTATTGTGAAGAAACTTTCAAGATCAAAAGCAATCGCCCCAAACTCATTTCGAAACAATAGCTAAATGTCACAAATTTCTTATTATATCCCTTCCAAGTATCTTTCATGATATTTTACGACATAATTATTGCATATTCAAGGTGAACCAAGCAGTTGCTCCTCGTAAATTTGACAATGGAGTGAGAAAAATACTGTCACATGATTCTCAAGAGCCATTCAGGAAATAGGATAGCCTACTATACAATTCTTTATTGGGGTGAATGCATTCTCCCTTTAATTAAGAACAACGTTGTTTACTGAACGATAAGGCTTTCGTGACAGATATCCATACAGTTAAATAATGTTTTAAGGAAGGAGTATACTCCTTCGAAGGACTTGCAAGTAGTCAAGTTTTCGTCAAAAAATGTCCCTAACTTCTTGAAGACTTCATACCATTCTTCATTATTGGACAAAGTCCTAACCATTTCGACGAAAATTTGACTATCCCCAAGTCCTTTGATGGCGCACACGTTGAAACCGTTGTAATTTTTTCACTAGTTCAAATTTGATCCTAACAGAGCTGTATCCAAAAGTATGGTTTCTGTCATACCTCTCCTTATATAGGGGTAGGCGCTAATGCAAAACCCTGACAGGAGTGACGAATGTACAGGGGGTGACGAAGGGGGAGGGGAACTGGTAGGCAGGCCATGAGAAGATCATGGCATCTCCCCAAGCTGGAATAGCCCTTTAGTTCTAAATGCAATAAGTGACTGCACTTTGATTGACATTCAAGATACGATAACTCCAGTTTGGTTGTTCATCATTGATAACTAATACTGTCAGTTGTGTTCCTTATTAAGTTCACATACATAGTTGTGTGTCAATAAGGCTTTGACCAGTTGAAACGATGACCACTGCAGGCCGACTGTTGCTCTGTCTTGGAGGTGTTCTAGACAGGTTGTCTTGTTTAAACCGAAGGCGTGGCTAGACGTTAGGTTAGTTGGGAGAATGTTTACTGTCTGGGGTCATAATATAGGGCCTTTAAACAATACCATTCTATGCCATAGCGTGACGTACCCCCAAAGTACCCCTTCCGAGATCAGTACTCTGGTATTTTAATTTTGTGGCGTAATTAAGACTTCGGTTAAAAGAGAGAAAGAAGAGGAACTTACCGACATCAATGGGACAAACACTTGTTGTATCTGAGAATTTAATTTAATATTTACCAACAACGAAAGCGAGGTAATTCTAGAGCCTCGGATGTAGGTGGGTCCTTGCCTTTTCCTCTCTGGTTACGTATCAGTCTTTTTAAACGCTGAAGCCTGAAACCAACTTTAAAATAAAAACAAGTCACATATGCCGTAGTAATTTGAGTAAGGTAGAAGTTGTAATCTTGGGCCCTGGTGACCCTTAGTTAGTGACTTACAATTTTTCGGCAGAGGGTGGATGTAAATGTTGTTACATCTACGTTGAAAAGTCTCTCTGGTTTATCAGTGTAATGCAGTTTTAGATCTTGCACAACAATGTGCTGGCATTACATTTTTAAAATAATTTAATGTCGGAATGCTCTGCTTCCCCTGTTGCCGCCCAGAATAGATCGCTGGTAAAGTGCTGGTGGAACTGACTTTTGCAAAAAGGCGGTTCAACCGACAAGCTGCTGTAACTGTTACTTTAAATCCGCCCGTGCTCAGCTACTTAACTGCAGGAACGAGGAAAAGTTTGAGGACGGTTTTCAGAATTATGCTGAAGGCAGACATAGATCATTACGCCGACCGTGATATTCTATAATGAGCTTTAATGAAGTTGAAAATTACTCATGTATGCACTGATAATAAAATCCTTCTTTGACATTATTTCTTCTGTCATTAAAATTAACTACGCTTCTACGCATAATTTTGGTAGAAGTCAAATCGTCATGTCCTTTTCCCAGAACCCTACCTAATGCTTTTTCACATTTTCTCTCACAGGTTTTGAAGAGTTTCTTAAAAAGACCAAGGTTATATTATACTGATGATTTCTATGAAGAATTTGAGACTCAGGCAAGAAGCAACTTGCAACGAGAAATTTCTCGTTTAGAAAATGGATAGGCAGAATTGAATAACTTAATGCATGTGATAAAGCCAGTATTCAGTGACTGTTACACACAGGTATTCCAATGCAGCTGTAACATCATGAGAGAAGGAACCAGGTTTTGGATAAAGTCTCGTCTAATTGATCATTTTCAGTCTTTCGTTATTAATTATTAAATGATGTATTTTGTATGGTTTAACCCCGAATGAGTAATACAAAGAGCTTTCTCGGTTCCTTCTAACTCAGTCCCAGTCAACTTGGTCCCAGGCTAAGTCGATCCTAAAGCATCAACTCGACTCAATAAGAAAATTTGACTTGAAATCGTTGAGGAAATAAGTCTGGCTATCAGATATAATTTTATCTTCTTTTAATGACTTATCAAATTCAGGCTAAGTTGTGAACTTTTGGTTGAGAATCTAGAAATTTAGATACATGCTCTTGGGGGTCGAAAACACAAAATATATCATCTACATATCTAAAGTAAGGAATAGGCTTTAAGTCAAGGTGCCTGGTCATGTTTAAGAAGCATTTTCTTTACCTAAGATATGTAGATGATATATTTTGTGTTTTCGACTCCAAGGGGCATGTATCTAAATTTCTAGATTTTCTCAATAGACTTCATCTCAGCCTGAAGTTCACATCTGAAATCGACCCCAAACAATTACCTTTCTTGGATACCCAAATTGAATTACAGACTATAACATAGGGATGGATATGCCTCTACTGTATATAGAAAACCAGCAAATAGCAACGCAATTCTTAACTGTCACGCCTTTTATCCAATGTCATGGAAGGTAGGATTAATCAAGTGTTTCTTGAACGGGGCTTTTATTATTTGTAGCACATGGTCACTGTTCCATGAAGAATTATTTAAGTTAAAACAGATTTTCATGTCAAATGGCTATCCTAATAGGATCTTTGATGACAATGTAAAGAAATATCTCGATAAGCACCTACTCGACAACAGTGAAGTTGAGCCGAAGAAGGATAAAGATTTTGATTATGTAATAAGTATTCCTTTTGTTGACCACCCATCACTAACCTTTAGAAAGTCTCTATTAAGCAGATTTATGGATATTAACAAGAAATGTCGCACTGTTTTTAGAAACTGTGAAGTCAGCAGACAAGGGCGTAGGGACCGGGGGAGGGGACAGCCCCAGCGAAATTTGTGGGGGCGGAAGTATGCTTCAGCCCCCCAATTTCCAAGGACGAAAACCCCATATTTGTGTCTTCTGTAAGAAATGTCAAATATTTGCAGTATTTTACCTTGACATTTGTCCAAAATGATACACCAAATTGCATCTAAGGACCCTCAAATATCAAAAAATTTTCCAAAGGAAACCCTTATTTGTGTCTTCTGTAAGAAATGTCACATATTTGCAGTAATTTATCTTAACATTTGTCCAAAATGATGCACCAAATCGCATCTAAGGACCCTCAAATATCCAAAAATTTTCTCCTCCCCTTTGGAAAAATGTCAAAAATTTGCAGTAATTTAAATAAGAAATGTCAAAAATTTGCAGTAATTTAACTTGAAAATTGTCCAAAAGTGATGCACCAAATCGCACCTAAGGACCCTAAAATATCCACAAGTTTTCCAAAGGGGAGGGGGGCATCATCCTCCACTTTGGAAAAATAGCAAAATTTGCGGTAATTTAAGTAACAAATGTCAAAAATTTGCAGTAATTTAAAGAAGAAATCTCAAAAACTTGCAGTAATTTAACTTGAAATTTGTCCAAAATGATGCACCAAATCTCATCGAAGGATCCTAAAATATCCCAAAATTTTCCAAAGAAACCCCCTTAGACACCTCCCTCAGGACGGCGATCCGAAGCAAGGTTCATCCCCCAGTCTCGAACAGCTTCCTACGCCTATGTCAGCAGTTATTTCTCATTGAAAGATCCCACTCCAACTAGCCTTAAAGCAAATATCATGTATCTATTTAAAAGCTCTTGTAATAAGAATGAATCTTACATTCTACCACCCCCAGCTATCCGTTATTGAGAATCCTGCATTCTGATTGGTTAAACACTGACCTGTTATTCTGCAACACACGGTCAGTA
>WURT03061865.1:0-13806 GCA_009936505.3 Holothuria glaberrima | reverse complement strand
CATTTTCAATACTATGTTGGCTACTAAGGCATCACCATTGATCTTGTTGTTGTTTTATATATATATATATATATATACATGTATGTACTGGATTCCATAAATAAAGAAAAAAGACAACAGGGTGACGACTTCATATCATCCAGTCTAGAATCAAGCAATATATTTCAAAATGAAGGTAAGAAGCAAGCTATACTAGAGTCAAGCCTAAAACGTCTCTAGTGTAGAAAACAAAATTGCAAAAAGCAGGCCAAAATTGTTGATAAGGATTACAAGCAGATTACACTAGTTGATAATAAGCCTTTGGGGCGCATTCCCCTAGTCCTTACCCATCAATTTTTCAATCAATTTTTGGAAAAATTGGAAAATTTTCCACTGCATCAAAAGCTTCTTTTCTTGAGTTTAAAACCCCATCCCACCCCACCCCCACCCCACCCCAAAAATATCGTATACGTATACTATATGTACCCCAGTCAGCCAGTAGGTAGAGTTTGTGTGATGGAAACAATTCGGTCTTTTTCACCAAACGTTTGAGGGGATGCAACAGGTTTTGTCTTTATCTAATTGTTGGGTGAAGGGACAGCAGAATTCTGTAACCCTTGATAGCAAGAAGAAATCACATGAATTTAGCAGTCTTTCCGTGCGGTTACCGGTCTTGAAACACAGCTGCACAGTATCAGTAGATTACAATGTACTATTCTTTTATCAATATTTGTCATCTCACAAACAAGTATATAAATCTAGTACTCTTGCAGCTTGACAGGTACCATGTACACAATGAAATGCAGGTGTGGTAGATTTATTTATTTAAATTTAAAATAGAAAAAAGAGGGTGGAATAACTACAGAATAATCTAAAAGCTCTATAAAATGCATGTCACGTTACCTCCTACTGTAACGCGAAACTTGTAAGATCCTTATTAGTATTACCCTGTATCATGCAATTTTATACGGATGATTCGGATGATTCGGTTCCCACACAACGCAGAGATATCAAGTTAACGGCGGGTCACGCTACAGCGATTTTCAGTCCGAAATCCGATGCGATTTTTTCTGAATAGGACCAATAGTTTTTTATTCAGAATTTGTTCTAAGGATGGTCACGCTGTATCGATGACTGATCCTAGTTTGCCTCACGATAAACTGTTCTACTACCGTTACATAACTTATATCGCTCAACAGAGCTATTTTTTGTTTTGAATCAATCCGATTTTTGTACGCGTGTCCGATAAACGCTGTCTGTCGATATAATGTCACAAAATAATTAGATTACATTTCGTTTTCGTAGTCCTCTGATGCAAATCATATATTTACACAGGTTGATTAATTTTTGGCTTTCTGACAAGGGATGGAGAAGATTTAAACTAAAACTCACAAAAATCGGACCGTATAATCCGTGTCCGAAATCGCTCTAATGTGACCCACGCTTTAATTTCTTGAACCCGTAAGCAGCGAACCTACGAATATACATATCCCAATTTCATTATGGTTGGGGTGGACGAGAGAATTGTCAACTTTGTCTGTCAAAATTAGTGTTGTACCAATATTACAAGTGGCCGATATTACCGACGCCGATATTTCAGCTCTCATTATCGGTCGATACCGATTCGATACCGATATTTTAGAAATAAGCACCCTGCAACTAAATATAGGCTACGTTTATTGAGATAAAATATTAGAACTTGCATAAAAAATACTCAAAAAAGTGTACCATTACCACAGCACATAAAATGATGGATATCGGTTAGGTTATATCAGCATTTAAAATACATTTTATCGATACCGATACAGGATGATAATGGGGAATAACGGCCGATACCGATGATGAATACCGATAATCGTTCCAATAGCAGGAAATAAACCCTAAGACATTTTCATACACATTATTTTTCGTTACAATGTATTCTGTATATAGATTAGTCCAAAAAAGTTATTAACGAAACATAATTGTTTCAAAATGGAATCAAATTTACCTTGGCACCGATACGAGGAAGGGGGCTGGGTGCACGTGTCCCCATTTGATTTCTGATTTCTTTTTTTTATTAAAATGAGCCCCAAAGGCTTTTAAGCTATATATTTCTGTAGGGATGAGGATGAGGTATGTTTTCGACAGAGTGATGGATCTATTTTTATATACTCACTATCAAAAGTCGTTCTGAAAGTGGCCAATTTTTTAAATATGTCAAACTATCAAAATTTTTTCCAAAAGAAGTGCATTTATACAGAAAAAAATTTTGCCCTCGAAGAGCCTCGCCTCGTCGATGTGCTTATTATCAATACCATCTAAACACATTTCAAATTAATCGGTGAGGATTTTTAGGCCGATTGTTCGTGCCTGTGGGAGTGATTAAAGAGGAGCACAACATTACAAGAATCCGACACTGAGGAATTCAAGAGAAGACAGATTTCATGAAAATTGAAATATTTTACAAACTACCAGGGAAAGGACTCGCCCTCTTGATTTTCAGACCAATTTTATTAGAAAATTGAAAGTGTCTTGTTACATAGTCTGCATACAATTGTTGCCATGGAAATGATTTTAATGCAAAATTTTGGCGCATAGCTCGGCTCATTTGCCATGTTTTGCACTAACAATAATATTCCGACAAAAACCTTTTCCGAAAACAAAGTTACATCTGGAACCTTTGTACGAACCCTACGTCTAGAGAGGATCGTAGTCGCCCCAAGTTTATTTACAAGAGTTTGCTACATCTTACAAATCTCCTCTTATTTTGCTCACAAGTAGCTTTCATTGTGTTTCTGTATACACACATTAAATACTGAAGGTAAACCTGGGAGTTTTCTGCATGAATGTAACAAAAGAGTGTCAAACATAATGTCACATGATTGATAAGAGCCATTCCTGAACTAGGATGAAGGGGCACACTCAAATTTTAGGGACTGCATTTTCAACTATTCGGCAACATTTGTAGCATGATGTGAAAAATTGAAGTATGTAATCTCGTTATACATTTTTGGTATAACGGGTGCCATGCCACAACGTAAATATATCTAAATAATGATAATTTCTAGGCATGCAATTAGACCTGAATACACCCTTTCCAAGTGCCAGTGAGGATGCACCAGGAGCAAACCGCACGTTTGTCTCAAGAATGGTCTGAGGCTGACGGAAGATGATTTTCTAGTCGAAAATTATGGTTTTTTGTAAGGACGGCGATTTGTTCCCAGTATTGGGTGCTGGGGAGGGGGGGGTATGACATCATTTTCAAATAATTTACTGTGTGAAAAATCAAAGTCAATGGGCGATTTCTCAAATATTGGGGACACGTCCCCCTGTCCCCCGGGATCGCCGACTATGGTTTTTTGCGTCCTTATCTTATCTCCAGATGCCGGAAACTTGTAGTGTTTAATTTCCAAAATTAAAATCTATAAAGTTTCTTGCCTTTAGCACAAACAAGTTTAATCTTCACCCTTGAAAAGTAAGCCCCATTTTTCGTAAAGACGTTGATATGCGCCTGACAAATAACATGAACTTGAAGTCAATTATGATGTTCGCCTTTACACTAGGCCTATGTGAAAGAAATGAATTAAAGAAGGAAACATTGTACGCTCAGTAGAATTATTTGGGGAGGAGGAATGGGGAAACAGTCTTCTGTCAGTAGAGAAATCTAAGTAAAAGAAGCGTTTCCATGGTACGTGTTATCATACAGTGTCAGATTACCACTTTGCATTTACGGAGTAAGCGAGCCGGTTGTCATATTCCCGTGTATACCCTTGAAAATGGTCGCTTGCAGGAAAGCAAGAAAGAAGCTGCTCATCAGATATGAGTCTACTTCTCAAAGCCATTCCCACTGCATGCAGTTTTTATATCATCGCTCCGTGAGGAGGATGAGATATGATTGTAGTTACTTTGCTCGTTGTGCTATATTCGGCGATGCCGGCTGAAATAGCAACCGTTGCTATGGTAAAAGTTTAATTTCCAAGTTACTAGTTAAAGTGGGGTAGGCTACCCAGGGTGGCCAGAAGTCCATAACTGAAGGAGGGGTTAAAACGTGTCCTTGTGTGTGCTTGTGGCCCGTAAGTGTGTAAGCTTGTTTCCAATTTTGTTTTGTTTATATCTCCTAAACGGTGAAGCCGATTATCTTCAAACTTGGTGGAAAGGTGCCCTAGGTAGAACCCCAGTGCTGCACTGACTTTCGGAAGTAAAGGTTAAAGGTCAAATTTAGTGAAAATCACTCTTTTTACAATAACTCCAAGAAGAAACATCCCATTGACATGAAACTTCACACATATAATAAACGTGCCTAGTACTGCCAAAATATGAGGTTGCCACAGCAACTTATGTCAAAGGTCACGTGATGGAAGGAAGTACGTATTTCTACATATTTTAAAGTGAAAATTTGTGCCTTGTACTCCTTGTGGGCCAGACTGATTTTTTTCAAAATTGGTGGGAAGGTTTACCCGTGTAGAAACTTGTGTTTTGCAGACCATCGAAAGTAGAGGTCAAAGATTAGAGGTCAAAGGTCAAATTTTGTGAAAAATCACTTTTTAAAGTATTTAAAGTATAATTCAAAGAGGAAACATCCCACTAACAAGAAACTATATACATAATAATAGAGATGTCTTGTACTACCAATATATATGGTTGCCAAGGTAACCAAGGTCAAAAGTCACATGACAGAAGGTCAAATGCAGATTTTTTGCTTTACGAACTGCTAATAAACGGCTGGACCAATTATCTTTAAACTCGATAGGGAGGTACCTCAGTGTGTAAACGTCTGTCCCCTAGATCCTCGGAAGTAAAGGTCAAAGGTCAAATGTTGTGAAAATCATTTTTTAGTATTTTTTAGTATTATTCCAAAAGCAATACCTCTCACATGAAACTTCACACATATGATAAACGTGTCTCGTACTGACAAAACATATGGTTGCCACATCATCCAAGGTCAAAGGTCATATTACAGGAGGTCAAATACACTGTCTTGTTTTGAAAACTGCTACTTAACGGCTCAACCGATTTTTTCAAACTTGGTGGGAAGGTACCGCATGGGTAACATGGGTCTCTCAAGCCCCGGGAGAAAAGTTCAAAGGTCAGAGGTCAAGGTCAAATTATGCAGAAATCATTTTCTGGCTGCAGTTTCAAGAGAAAACGTTACACTGACAGGAAACTTGAAATTTATAATAGGGAGGACAAGTTCTACCATAATATATTGTTACTATGGCATCCGACATTAAAAGTCACATGATGGAGGGTAAAAGGTGTTAATTTGAATTTTAAACTTCTATTCGTTGGCCGGACTGATTTTCTTCAAACTTGGTGAAGTGGTGTCCCAAAGTGGGGAATTAAGTCTAGTATAACCAAGTAGTAAAAGTCATCGGTGTTGAAAGAAATGTTTTTCAACATGAATGATGTTTATTAGAGACATTAGTCGATATTTGTTAAGAACTGTTTCTTAAGATATTTCAAGCAAAAATGTTAAACTTCTATACCGACATTGCCATGGAAAGTGACTCCTCATGGAGACGCAAATATAGAAGCGGATACTCCAATTTTACATTCACGTCATTGTATTCAGCGATAGGCTTATGCGTAAAAGACTAAGAACGCATTAATTAATCAAATACAGTTACAAGAACAGCTTGGTTTGCCTGCGCATGATATACACAGGGACCTGGATATACATGCAGAATATATGGGGTCGGTCGGTGACACGTCACTTCCCCATGACAACAAGTTGTTGAAGTGAAAACAAATGTGTTGCGAGTATTCTGCGCTATAGAGGTTCTTCACTGACGTCACTGCGATGCGCGTCTCTCTATACTGACGGCCAGGCGTCCATTGTACAACAATCGTAACCAAGGTAGTTTCTTGCGCGCGTATCGATAACACACCTTCTGCGCATGTTCAGTGACGGCCAGTATGCCAAATTGAAACGCAATGACGTCACGTGAAGAACCTCTATAGTGCAGTGCAGGGATTATTTTCACTCCAACAGTGTAGCGCGTTAAGAGCTCCCATATGGTCATACTGCAGTCCAATGATGTGCATGCTAACGCGCTAACGCGTGTGAGCGCCGAAGGCGCTAGATGCCTGACTTTGCCGTATAACATGAAGCCACACTGTATGAGCTGTAATACGGCAAACTCATCCCTTTTAGTGACGTAACAAAACAGTTTTCATTAAGTGTGTTTGACGTTGCTGAACTGTCTCTCCCAATGAGGTAACAAAATTTACGGCAAAAGATTAGTTTACGCAGAATAGATAGGAACACAACCGTTGACATGTCAAACATAACTTACATGCCGCATTTGCTTAAGTGTTAAGCTTATATAGCACTCACGGTGTTTTACTAAACATACCGTTGATAGTTGTTTCGCGGAATTGCTTTGCCGTATTACAAGTGTCATGTAGGCTTCATCGGATGACGGCGTATAAGTCAGGCATCTAGCGTCTTCGACGCTAATACGCGCTTGCGCGCGTTAGCAGGCACATCATTGCTGTAGTCAGTTGTTGTTTTCACTCAAAAGTTGCTACGGTAACGAAAAGACCCGGATGACCGACCGACCCCATAATATCTTTGGATTCCACATTGCCGTGCGTCCTCCACTTAGGCCTATGGGGTCGGTCAGTCATCCGGGTCTTTTCGTTTCCCGAGCAACTTTGGAGTGAAAACAATAACTGACTGCAGTATAACCACATGAGAACACTTTACGCGCTACACGACTGGAGTGAAAACAATCCATTTACTACACTATAGACCTTAAGTATATGGTGTCACAGAGCAGAAAGTGATCCCTCTTTAGGAGGAAAAGCGCGTATTGTTGCAGGTTACACCAACAAATGCAGACAGCTGATTTGTCAACCAATCATACACGCGCATAATTCTACTACACGTGCGTGCGGATCCACGCCGTTCGTGCACGTGTACTTCATTGTTTTCCTCCAAATTGACGTCAGTGTGACGTCAATGTGTAAAGTCTATAGTGCATAATACGCGCAATACATTTGTTTTCACTCCAATACGTTGTTGCCATGGGAAAGTGACGTGTCACCCATTCGACCCCATATGGCTCTGTGCGTGTGCTAGCGATGAGATAAGCAACTCCGTGGATTGACCTCTTATATTTCATTTTAACCAAAAAGCTCTTTCAAATGTTTTGTGAAACAGTTTGTGGGAGATTTGGGGGATCTGAATTGGTTATATTTGAGCCTATATTTTTGTTCATGTTGACAACTTACCCGGACGGGAGCAGTACTATTTTTGCAACGGTTGTTTTTGCGCCCTTCTATCTCAACATCTTTCTTGAGACTGCGAGGGTAAATTGAAGGTCACTGTGTATTTTGTAAGCTTATTATCCGATTACCCGATTGGAAAGCAATGACATATAAGCAAAGCTCAACCATACATTAGTGCGTAGACAAGTTCGGGTTAAACTTACCTCCTAGATCACAGAAGATAACCCTTCTTATTAGAATATAGTACAGATAATAGCCCCTGTTAGGGCATTTAATTCTTGCAATCTGAGTTTGTCGGGGGAGGGGGCTTACTGTATGGAAGCTCCGCCACTGTTTTAGTTTTGAATCGAGAAAAATGGGCATGTTATTATCTCAGCGCAGTTTTTTCATTAATCCACCCCTTTCGTTAAGGGATGGGGAAAACTGTGAGTAGCTTCGTACCCATAGAAACCGTCGTCGAACGATCCTCCATATAATGTTTCTCTCAGCCCAACTCTTTAGACATAAATCTACCTCATACTTTGCAAAATGCTTCATCAAATTCCATCCGAGAACCCTTGATAATTAAAAAAAACCATCCCATGGTAACTCATCAGTTGCCACCACAGAGAATGTAAACCGATCCCAGATAGCTCCATTGGCGAAAAATGTGCAAGTGCGCTGGAAGCAGGCGAACAAACTTGCTTTTCCTGGTGAAACATCATATCCACCTCCAGAGGTGTAAGAGTCAAGTCATTTTATAGGAAGTTTTCCAGTTAATAGGGATGTATTATTTGGAGATCTCATGTCTTAGAGACTTACCCTTCAGGTTTAAAAGGCCCTCGTAGAAAATGGTCCGCAGAGTACTGATCCCTTCTCGGCCTGGCAATTGGAGAGCCAATCGTACGGCATGGAGCTCATGGGGCTTATGGCGAGTCCTTGTTTGAGTGTCATGAGTAATACTTCCATGAGGGTCACGGGGAAGCTCTGAGTTGAGGGTACAAAATGGGAACAGAAGTATGACATGAAAATTCAGAGACCACCTTCCACTGGGAGTGTGTAAGGGGAAAAAAGAATAGCCGATAGGTCTAGGATTTATAAGCAACTTTAAGAAACTTTTTCTTCGTTTCCTCAATTTTTCAACTCTCAGGACCTACCGATAATGCGTGCACGCGAAACGCGCAAGAGAAATGCTGTTTGGAAAGAATGTTGAACAAGAATTGTACACTCTAATTCTTGTAAATTATGCTTCTCACGTTACCGTTCTCTTGATATTTGATTTTTACATGTTGCCCTCTTACTGCCCGGCTCTGACGAGAGGTAAGGATAAACCTCTTTATTTCGGAAAAGTTTTCAAGAAAACCATTCCTTATATATTATTGCCAATAGATGCAAAGAAACCGCGACAAAAGTTGCATCTAGACCTTTCAAACGGACCCTTTCAATTCCCAAGCAAAATATGTCTATATAGGTAATAGTGAATTAATCCTCTGAAAGTTCGATTATCATAAAATATGTCTTTCAAAAGTACAAATCTGTGTTTCTCCTTAATCACGTAAAAACCTTAAAACTGTGTCTGAATAAACGGTAAAAAAGCAATCGATCATTATGGTAGAAAAATCCTCATCAGCCTAGACTTCGCGAAGTCTTTCTCGGCGATATCACCCCTTATGTTTTTAAGGTTTCAATGTCAATCATAATTTGCATCCAGCCCAGTATATATGCTCAGTCTAGAGTATGTGCTGTTACTCTAATCCCGTCCGTCTTATTTCTTCGCGTGGATACTCAGAAAGGCAGAAAGTATAATCCTTAAATAGCAATGATTGCCGATCTTATTACAGAGGGAGTCAAATTTCGATAATGATCAAATTATCTCAGTAGACTCTGCAGAGTCAATCATCAGCCTTGCAGTTCATCATCTTAAGTTTCGTGAGGTATGAATAATACATGATCCCCCCCCCCCCGCTGTCCTGAAAAAGGTAATATAGCTTTCGGAACACTTTTACGAGTGATGAAAATCATTTGAAACTCAGAGAAAACGACGGTTGAAGATGGCTCTACGTTGGTAAAATGTTTTTGCTAATAAAGAGCAAGCGACATCACCTCTATTGAAGTAGCATAGAACCTTTCATAAAAGCTCGTCATTTTTACGCCTATCGATTGTCGTCATGTACTGCTGTTTACAAGACTCCACGCCATTGGTTAACTTTGAAAAGCTTTTTAAATCAAATCAGTTCATTACTCAAACGTGCCTACAGAGCACAACGAGTTATTATGTCATATTTTTTTACGTCAGTATCTGTTTCATACCCGGCTAGCATGATATCTTTATTGTAACCTAAAGGGGCTTATTGAGTTGGTTCACAAAATTCAGGATTTTTTTCACAACTGTCGAGATTTACTCACATCTTGATGGTAAATGATCAAACTAAGAGATTCTGCACATCTTACGCACAACTGAAATGGCAATGATAGGGTAATTAATGATTAAAATCATTTATTACAACTTTGTGATCAGACACTTTTTATCATTACGTAGTAATCTTATGCAATCCCTTTCCGCAAAAATAATACAATTTCTCACATTTTCAGTAACTGTAGGAAGTGAAACATGAGTAATGAGGCTAATTAGAAGGGTTGTCATGCAATGATTTCCTACAAACTCGTCACAAAAATAATCGATGTCAACTCAAAGAGCCCTTTTAAGTGGAATTTTAACGACCTTGCAGCAAGATATCGTGAAAAGTGTGTAGTTAAAGTCGTTAACTTTCGCAACATTTCCATGGATACTGGGAGATATTTTTTTCCAGTGATCTAATGAACTCGAAAAGACTGACCAACCACTAATACACACAAATGGCGAGCAGTACGAATCTCTCTTTTAATGTCCAGAGAAAACGCCTTAGGAAAATAAATTGCAACAAATGAGTTTTACGTAACTGAGGAACAAATGTTACGTAGACGCAGCTTTATATAACAGACTCACTGATATGCCATAGAGTAGTCACGCGGCAATCGGAAAGAGGCACACACTGCGAGTCAGATTTCCTGCTTCTCACTCTGTAAAATCTCTGGTGTTAATGTAACCCAAATGTGCGTCCGGAGGAGACCATCCAAACTTAGTCTGTCAAAGAATGACCTAAGTAAGGCGTCATTTGACCCAAATAAGGTTAAAATTGACTCAAAATGTTGATTTAATTCCCTCTTCACCTTAGTGTTTGTACAGTGCACTAGAATGTACTTGAGCATGCATAAGGCCAACTATGCAGACTAGTAAATTCCAGAGGTGGCACCGGGAATTGCCCGATAAAGGGCCAAGCTCATCGCAGGGAGGGGGCCCAAAGCCGCGACAAAGTTGACAAGTTACCGGAAGAGTGGGGAACCCAAATTTTTCAACGTGTGAATATTTCCGGTTTTATGGAATACAATTTAAGGTTTTGTTACGAAAATCTGAAAATATGGGGGTATTAATGAAGAAAATTTGAAGAATATGGTTTTTTTTATTGAAAAATCCACCCTTCTAGAAGGCAAAAATAAGTATGCCCGGGGGGGGGGCGACTGGTCGTCCTCTGGGAATTCATACTTCATCATATCCAAAAAGGACGAAAATGGAACATTTCTTCTACATGGAAAGCCGTCCCCTACGGGAGCCCTAGCTCTCTTGTCACTTAGCCTCACCCCTGATAAATACTTGTAGTATGGAAGCTGCATTTCGGGAAAGATTAAATCGAAACAATTGATGAATGGTAGTAAGCAGGTAAGGGAATCATAGTCAGAGAACTGGGAAGTTCTAGGGTCCTAAGTGGCGTAATAAAGGGGACATGGAGGGGAAGCTCTACACGGGACGGGGGCGCAAAATGAAGGCAGACGAAAGGAAAAAAATAGAGAAAAAGATAGGAAAACAAAGAATAAGAAAAAATGGAAAGAGAAGGAAAAGGAAAATGAAAGCTTGTGTACTTTTCACGCCCTCCGCCTCCGGTTAATTGTTGATTCGTGACGGCAAGAGCACTTAAATTAAATTGAGCGGTATGATGTGGTCATGTTCTTTTGTTGCAAGAATGACACCGCCAGCTGGGCCTTAAATAAGATTTTGCTGAGTTCCCACAGGGGATGATCGAGCAGAGAGGTAGTCCGGGTCCCGGGATCTGGTGGTGCACATCGAGTCACTTGACCCCTTGCAACAACCATTGTGACGCTACCGAGGGTCCTGCCCTGATTGGGTTAAATTGTCACCCTTTCTGTCACCTAACTGAAATGCTTCTAAATTCCTCCTGAATGGGCTTTCAAAATTAGAAATATTCCAATTTGAGCCTAACTGTCCAGATGTTTTGCCCGGTGGTGTGATTCATTGGGGCGAGACATAGGAAATGTCCTAGCTCCTTTTTTAAGGGTGGGATACACAGTATAAAATTTTATCAGCCTCAGTGACTTACTACTGTCGCTATGCCTACAAAGCGCATAATTATACTCTTGTATTCAAAAACAAGAATACGAATTACTGATTTTGTTTGTAGAAAATTTTAATTTAATGCACTTCAGATTTGCAATATGAAGAAAAACATTCCTAAAATATCTTTAGAAGTACCATTTTTCGGGGCACTTCGCGCACTCCTATCTAAGATACTTCCTCTTAATTTCTTGTATACCTCCTGCGGGAATATACTCTGGGTAGTTTATCTCATTTCTGCATTTCTGATAAAAACTTCGCGCTACAACAGTTCTAATAAAATCTTCAGTACCATGACTTCCCTGCCATCATCCATCCTGCAATTCGATTTTCGACCAAACTTTACACAGACTTCTGTAGATTTGTAATGAGCAGTCCTTCCTAAGTATTAATGAGTATATTTTAATTTTGATTTGTATGAAGAACAACATTACGAAAACAAACACCAACAAAAGAGATCTACCACCTCGGGTTTATTACCTGTACTTTTCTCTGTAGAAGCGTTATACAAGTGAAGTTCACATTTTCAACGAGAAGTGTTTAAAAAAACGTGTATACGGGACGTAGAGCACGGATATAGGTTTCCATATTCTGCCGATGGTACGGAGGTACACTGCATTTAATTGCAATGATGTGAAGAACGATGCGTCTATGGAGAGTCAAATGCCCAATAACTCGGGAAACTCGGATTATCTAGTTTATCAGTCGATAAACCGATAAACCTGGATTTCCGACTGATAAACCAAGTTTCTCCAATTATTGGGCATTTGGCTTACCATACGGATCCACCCTATCCTCGACATTTAGGGAGATATACGTATTATACAAAAATTCAAACCTTAGCGGGATTATTGAGCTTTAGTCATAATTTTTCCGGCTCTTACATATTTGATGAGCAAATTTGAATTTTCGCAGTGGCATGCCAGCATGACATTTTTTCATGAAAATGTCTCCAATTTAAAACTTCAAAGCGCTTTGCTGGCAATCATTACTGTTCAATCTCGAGGTACAATGGTCGTAGGGACAATAATCAGATGATACGTGGAATTATTCTGGCGAAAATAAATGACAGAAAGCTAGAGGCACCTTTACATTCGGGGATCGTGAAAAGATTTATTATCATGGGTAACATTCATAGCAACATACATGATTTCATGCGCGTCATCAGGTGGGGATGAGAGGGGGATACGCCCTCCTAATTTTGCAAGTGGAGGGGATATCATATCGTTTTCCCCCTCCCCCCTCCACACACACTTTTCTCAGAACAAAAATAGCAGGTACATGTTTGATTCCATATCTAACAAAATAGCTATTTTAATAAAATCAAGATCAAAAATGTTGGAAACAGCCATTAAATGGGTAAAAACGGTGGAGAAGATGGCACAGACTTCCTCATATCAACGAAAATCCCTTTTCCGGGGCTCACTTTAGGGCCCTGGATCCCTCGTTTTTAGGGTTTTGCGATTTACACTTAAATTTTTTTCATTAAGGCTATCCCCCACCCACTTTTGTGAAACTGTTGTCACTTCTGCATGATTTTTAACTTTTAAAGGGGAATATTGCCTTTCTCTTTTTCTATAGAATATTTTCATATTTTAAACCACTGTAGATACAGAAGATAACTCTATCTTTTTTCCTGAACATTCCCCTGATTCTTGAATTGTTTTGTTTGTGTATTTAAGGGACCAGACCAGAAAAGTTTAAACTTATTTCCGGTTCCTCTACTTACATCTTTTGATTTGCTAAATTTCTGTTAATTGTTATTAATTTTCTGTAATTACACGCATAATACTATTAACATAATTTTCCAAACTTTTTGTAAGTGAAAAGTGGAAAAATGAACTTGAAACTTGAGAATGATAGACAATTCAAAATAAGGCAGTACGTTAGCTTTCTATTCAAAAAATAAAGCTCTCATAGGAAGAAATTCGGTATTTTTTGCACAAAAAATTTTTTTCACCCAAACTTTCAAAAATTCAAATGACCCAACATCCGTTTCTCTTGTAGTGCATAACATTATGAGGAGATAAAACAATTGATAGAGTTTATTGGTGAGAGTTAAAGGTTTAAGGTATTTTCTTTGTATGCCATGTTGGTGCATTTTGAGTTAGTTAGTTAGTTAGATGAGGTTTAACGACCCAGTTTACAACCAATTGGTTCAAGTCGAGCCGGCCACGGCCTTTTTT
>WURT03061864.1:9365-32598 GCA_009936505.3 Holothuria glaberrima | reverse complement strand
TAAATATATATATATATATATATCTATATATATATATATATATATATAAGCATGCATGCAGGGGAATACTTTCATATTGAAAGTTCAGTCGAACACAACGTTTTGTTTTAATTGAGCAATCATTAACAGCCAAAAGTTATGTGTTTTTATCGAGTGCATGTCCATGAATGTGCAAGAATGGCTCACACCCAACGAAACTGATGCTGTAAATATTGTAAATACGATTTTACATGGGTGGGCCAGTAGGCTCGCCTTTCAATAAAAGAGAAAAAAAACGAAACTGATGCAGCCCTTTCAGAGAGCTCAACCAAGGAATTTCTTTTTAATTCGATTGAATTCAGTTGATGAAATGATTGCGATTCAACATGGCTGTATCGTAGCCACAAGGCCCGTATAGACACACGAGGTACTGAATTAAGGGGGAGGGATGGCTTCCAGGGGGAGTCCTCGACAAAAGCACATTTTGCTCATGTCCGCCTTCACTTACACTACATTTCACTCGACTTTTTGTACAGCTCGCTAAATGGCGAGTTGATTTGAAAATTTTTGTCGAGACCTGTCAGGGGGCGAAATATCTGTAGGAAAGAGATATGCTAATTACATTTAGCCATTGAGGGTGTTTTAACTTCAGAAAATTTTTGGAGGGTGGTGTCGCTCACTGCCCCCCTCCCTTGGCTACGAGTCTGGAGCCACTGCCTGAAGATGAATGCAATTGGTCTAATTGTCGCAAGGCCAACTGGTACAGAATAATAAATCCTCACGGGTCACAACGTAGCTTTAAATCCCTCTCGTTTTAAAGGGAAAATCCAGCCCCCCCCCCAATTTGAAGTTGTGTACCCCGGTACACTAGTTCAGGAATGGCTCCTATCAACAATCATGTGACAATGTTTTTGTTTCTTTTTCCTAAATTTATGCAGAATAACTCATTGGTTTACCCTCAATATTCAATAATTTGACGCAGGAACATTATGAAAATACTTGTGAGAGAAATAAGAGGAGATCTGTAAGATTTAGCAAATTTTTGAAAATAAACTTGGGGGACTGCCTTCTCCCTTTAAGCCTTCATATATATTGACACACACCTATGCACCCTAAAAAGCAGCCACCCATAAAACCACTATAACAAAATCAAACAGTTAATTGACTTTTCACACAAAAATCTCGACGTTTAAAGCAGCAAAGTTGCCGCGGGATTCCCCAGTAAGTATTCGAGTCAATTTTCTTGTCAGCAACACAGATACAACACGAGGCAATCCCAGAATGTTTAATCATTATCGCGTTTTTCTATCAGGGAGCTGTTTCTATTGAGCCAGAACACATGGTATTCCCAATTCACACTTTAGAAGTCATCATTTCTCAAACAATCTCTCTAGCTATGTTCACCCTAAACGAATCGCACGATGAAAGGTTATAGCAACAAATGGTGTAATAAAACCTAAAATGCTGGAACTGTTGAAGCTAATGTGCAGCATACATTTATCAGATTATTGTTTTTACGCCACATCAAATGAAATAAATTTATTTAATTAACCTGCCAGAATATAAACACTTTGCACCCAAATGTTAACATGGATTCAGCCGAGCGAAATTTTAATGTTTTAGTTAGAAACACGTATGTATTGTAACAATATCTATATTTTAGCTGAGGTAAGCCAACTTCATACAACCCGCGAAAGAAAAGAAAATACTTACCATCCTGTCCCGTGGCAAAGACGAAAGCTTTCAATAAGAAAACCACGGAAGAAATCGTTAAAGAAAAGTCAAGCAGGCGTTCCATGGTGAAACGATAAAAAGCAAGTGCAGGCCTAGTCAGCTTGTATACGTCTGGCGTCGAATTGACCAAATATTAAGTCACAGATCTCTAAAAGGAAGTGTAAACACCTACAATGAGTGTGTTTTATGAAGTTAGTTGAGAGCGTCTGCTCTGGTTATGCTTAGTTGTTATTTAAAACTGGAAAATTAGAAGAAATACTCACAATGTATTAACAGGAAACAGTCTACTCTGTCGAGCAAAATGACAGTATTTCATTTGGTATTTGTATAGAAAGGGATATTTTCCCGTGACTCATCGATTTATATTTCGTTTGGGCGTGGCTTAAGGACATTGGAGATACGACAATGTTAACACCTCCGCGAATTAAATTACCACTCATATGGGGTATAAAACTGCTAGGTCTTCTCAATTTTCATTCAGTTGGTATTTTGTATAATGCTAAGAGAAAAAAGACTATATTCATTCAATTTTCGACTTATGAACCAATAAATGTTGCGGTTGGAAAATTCTCGAAGCGCAGACCAAACTAAAAGCTTCAAATGATTCCATGACATTTCATCCAGGCGGAATAAGTCCCTGTCAGGTAAAGGTCAGTGGAAACTTGCTGGATCCTTTGTAACAAAATACCAAGAAACCAAAACAGCAAAACGGCAAATCAGTCTAAATTAGTGGCATTCTGCATTAAAAGTGTCTCGATTAGATTTCTTAACTGCTTTAATTTTAGTTTTACAAGTCGGCAAGTTTCATTGATAACAATTCCAAATTTTTGAAGAAAGTAGCGTTTCTACCAACAGAAAGAATAACTTGTCGGATATCTGTTATGTGAAACAAGAACCATTTGTGACATAAATGGTAGACCTATCCACAGGTCTAAAGGATGTAGCCACTGACAGTCAGTGGTGGCGTCAGGTGTGAACAGGATGGCCACCCACCCCCCGTTGGGGAATTGGGCTACCCCCTCCCATTTTCCAATTTCGTCGGGGTGCCGTAACGGATATGATATCATATGTAGTGCACGACGACGACCATTCGCCCAGGTGATTAACTAAATTTTGCTCTAAATTAGGGCAAATCCCTCAATAAACATTTTTTCAAAGTACAGAGAGAAGTCAGACCATAGAAATGTAACTGCTTTGTCTGCATTAGGTGTTGATCCATAAGATAAACTTACCGTCAGTGAAACACAACCAAGTGGGTCGATACGCTTGAAATCATATTCCCATTAAAGATGGATCAGTTTCATGCTACACTGTATTTGAGAAAGTACCCGTTTCAAACTTCAGCTTTCCTTTATTCTGTTAAGGTGTTATTGTGTTAGTTAGATGGGATTTTACGACACACCAACACGATTGTGTTATATAGTGTCATCAAGAAAAGAAAAAATGTGCTATGTTGGGGTACAATTAACTAAAATAAGTTGGGGTCAAATTCCACTGAAAGGAACAGGCAAATGCAGGAGTCATGTCAAAAATTTCTATAGTTTACGTTCCTTGAGAAAGCCCAAAATAAGGGAAGGATCTGTCTGCTCAAATAAAGTTTTCAGGTCTATAGCACAGCATAGTACTTCTGGCGAATATGGGAGCATTCATAACAGTCAACGAGAATGTGACTGACGGTGACAGCACAATCACAGGGTATATAATATGGTCTCTCATCCCCGTGGTGTTATCGTGTTACAAGCCACCTTCGCTCAAGGTCGCTCAAAGTTATTTTCATCGCCTCTGTGACATGTTTCTTTTTCCACTGATGTTACAAAATATTTCACTACTCCATTGCTAGTTGTTTTTAGTATTCTCACAGAAGGTTACATTATAATGCAAGTTGCACGCACGAAAACTTCATGTTGTATGTCATCGAGCAATTGCAGGATGCTGAAAGCTAGTAATTCGTCATGTTCTGGTGAACCGATAAATGTATAACAATTTTCCACTGATTGTGCCAACGTTTTTTTTGGCGTCGAGAACACGTCACTTAAAAGATACTCAAGACAGTGTTAAAAACAGCAGATGTTAAGACCGAATAGGGTTATACTTTTTGTATAACTTACCGTTTGGTATGCATAACTGGCCGTGAGGTTTCTCCTCCAGTCGGCGGAAAATCTTGATTTTTTTTATTAAGCGAGTTTAACGTGTAAGCGCAATTACGTCTTTCCCGGCAGGGAACAACCGGGAAGATGGTATATCATCACCCTGGTACAAACTTATCGGTCTTGAGTCAACTGTGTAGGTTTCGCGATGGAAATGTCGTAGCTTCCGTGATTGCACGTGCCATATGAGAAGGCAGGTCATTATACGTGTCATCGCGTCATGCTAGAGTAAGGGAATTCCTCAGAGTTCTGCAGTATATGCGCCAAATTTAAATGAAACATGTCATTAAAATACGGAAGGTAGTTCTCCTCCCTGGGTTAATGTTTACCGAGAATAGCCACTGAGTTTCCGACATGGTTCAAGAAAGTGCAATTTAAGGGTCGAATCACATCCGAGTCCGGCGTTTCAAGGAAATACTATCTCGGAGCATGGAATATAGAGTTAGTACAGTTAGTACAGAGTTAGTACAGAGTTAGCATGGAGTTTGTGCCTACTTCCATGCCTGGAGGAAACAGACATCTTGGGCCAGGCTAGCTTAGCCTCTGTGTAGTGACAAAAGTACTTTAAGAGAATGAGTGACAATCGACCCAATTTAGTTCGAAGCATCAGGTAAATCTTATTACCCTCTTCTCAGTTCCTTACAAATATTTTTCATCTTAAGAATAATATTGTCACATGAGCAAATAGAGCCATTTCTACATTAGGATACCAGAATATGAACTGATTGAAATTGGGATGAGTGCATTTCCACTTCCGCTTAACAAACATAGCCTCGATCTACAAAAGAGTGACATCGACTTCTTACTAAGTTAACAAATGATACTGATTTTCTGAAAAGCTGTTTTCACTAATATAAGCATGGAGCTATTACCTGGACCAAATATTATCTCCATGCTACAAGTAAAAGTACTCCAATGTCCCCCCCCCCCTCCACCATCCTTCGCCAGTAATTTATTCTGGACTTGAAAGGAAAACCGAAAGACTCCGGCAATTAAGTGGAAACGTCTATTTTAACTGCTTCATATGTAAAATTGCTTGAAAAGTTTGGACAAAAAGCTAGGCTTCCAGTATTGTGCAGAATGACCTTAGTCATAACAGCTATTTGGACATATAGCCACAGCTGAGATGTAGAGGAAATCGTATATATAGCTATAAACAAGAATTTGTGCGCTCGAGTTTCCTGCACAGGTCAAGGATTCTTTAACCTAACTTAAACTAGACTTCTACTACGTCACTTTATTTCTGAAATTACGGAAAAGACAATAAAACTTTATAAATTTGGTTAGCCCCTGGATATAATTATTTATCATATAACTCAACTGAATGTTTTCATCTAGGGACAGTTTTCTTGTTTGACATAGGAAACGAGAGAGGGCTTCATGTAAAATTTCACGGTTAGAAAAAGCAAACGCACAACATTAAAGGGGCGTATTGAGTTGGTTCACAAAATTTATGACTTTTTTCATACCTGTTGAGTTTTACTCACATCTTAATGGTAAATGGTCAAACGAAGAGATTCTGCACAACTGAGACACAACTGAGTCGGACAAGATAGGGTGATAAATGATTAAAACCATATATTACAAATTCGTGACCAGACACTGTTTTCCATGGTACTCACTGTATATAACCCCTGTCCACAAAAACTTTAATTTCGCACATTTTCGGAAACTTTAGGAAATGACACATGAGTAATGAGGCTGAGTAGAAACAGTTTTCATGCCAAGATTTCCTTCAAACTTGTCACAAAATAATCGATATCAACTCAATGAGCCACTTTAAAATGTCTTCTTTTGAAAGTGGCTGTCCTTCAGAAATGCTTTGCCAATGGGAACCAGGTTCCTCTCCCCACTCCCCATTTTCGTAAGGATAATGTTCCCTTACATCCAAACAGAGAGGTAAGTCACCGAGGATGACAAAAATAAGCACTCAAAGTTGTCGAATTGCCCGCCTCTCACAACCCCACTTACCCCCCGTCCCTACTCCTCAATTTATAACAATTCGTAAAAGTTAAGAGATAGCCTACTGAAATTTTCTATAATCTGACAAATGTTTGTGATGTTTAACCCAATTAATCATTCTAAAAACTGCATAACGACCGACCACTGACCATCCAACCCTCCGACTGTAAAACGTCTCTTCGTAGCACTGTCTCGAATATGTACGCGAATTGTCACTTACATATTCTAGCCAAGGAGTTGTTACTTGAAATAAATACTTCCTGCTAACTCTGGCATTAGGAGTACAATCGTAGCCTACCTTCGTAGCAGGGGTGTCAAATGTGTAAGAACTCTAGTCACTTTCATACTCCAACTATGGAGTTGATATTTGGAATAATAGCTCCCTGTTCCAACTTCGGGATTACGAGTGCAGTCAAGATAGGTGAAGGAGAACTATACGTCCTTCGGGCGGGCAAGAGTCCGATCGAATGACTGAGAGGCAAGAAGTTTTACTGTTCCGGGTAACTTTGGAAACACACTAGAAAATAACACTTCTTTCTGCGTAGAAGGGTGCACATTGTTAAGAAGTCTTTAATTTTCACAGGGCTCTATTTTTAAGAGCTAACCTTTCATTACACTTCCTGATAATTACATCGTATGAACTACAAACTTTGTCCATACAATTCCAGGGTTATTTGGCCTGTTCTTTCATTATCTTTTGTCAGAATTTAAAAAAATAGGTCAAAAAGCTGTCATTTTGGAATTAGGGGTGTGGCCTATTTCCAAGAAGCTGATTCGTCCATTGACATGATTTTCCCTCATTCGTACTGGGAAAAAAATTACGCGAGCCGTTCATGTGCCCAACGTAAATTTACCGGTACAAAACTGACCAAAAAACAAGACCAAATGGACTGAAAAAGATAAACAACATTGATCATACAAGATACTCATTATTACTCGGGGAGTGCCGTTACCGGCCATCTGGAGTGTTTGTAAAGCCAAAAAAATTTTTGTACGCTCCGCGCCAACCGATGGTGGCCCTCCGCTTAAATAGTGTCGGGGCATATTTTGCCCCCCCTCATAAATACAGTCCTGCATACGCCCTTGTGTGTGGATTGGACGCTTAACAGAAGGCCGATAAATATACATTTACAAAGCCACATAGTACATCAGTACTCAAAATAGAATTTATCTACATCAAGTTTCATGAAAAGGCACAACCAGAATGATTTTGAGTATTTTACAGATAGACAGTAGTAAGCTAATAAGAAAATTCTAGAAGTCTTTGCTCTTTCAATATTATGGGAATCTGTGTGATTCACGGAATGAGAAAGGCAAACCACATAGCTTAAAGTTTTGAAATCTAGGAGCAAGGGATCCTGTGTGTCTCAAAGTTTCACAACAACAGGGTTAATCACAACCGAGTTGGTTCCGTTGTTTGGGGTAGATCAAAGGTGAGACAGGGGGATGTTTGCAAAATTTTGGTTATTGGGCAGGATGGGAAGCAGAGCTTGTTTTATTCATGTGTGATTACGGAGAAATTATTTAATAACACTGGTAAAGTTAGTAAACTGAGGTTTTACGGCTCAGTTTCTAACCAATTGGTTTAAGTCAGGACGGTCACGGCCTCTTTTTTTCCAGTTGTGGCTTACTGCCTTGTTTTCCCTACTCCATTACTTATGCTGAGCACCAAGCACAAAGGTGCAACTTGTTAAATTGGATCTTGTAACCTTTTTCACGTGTAGCCTATTTCACTACATTAGTGCCATTCGAGGCATGTTTTAGCCAAAAGCCAAAAGTTATCTACCACTTAAGCCAATGGGAGAGCAGTATTTTCTGTGTGCTAGACTATGGTGGGGGAAAAGAGGTTGGCAGATTTTGGGAGATAGGAGAAGTTTCAAATGACCCAAGCTGTGGACTTTCAAGTGAGAGGAAGTAGAATCGGACCATCATCACACCTTGGTGCAGGAAGTTCGACCTTTTGGGGATTCTTGGAGGAGAAAAGAAGAAAATTGGGGTAATTTTGAGCCTTTTCAGTGAGCACATCTTGATTCTGCCACAAGGTGGAATATCTGTTCTTAGCAGGGGCGTCGATTTGATTTTGGAAGTGTGGGGGGGGGGGACATTTGACCTAAAACTTCTCTCCTGTTCTGGTGAGGAGTCTAGAAGAGGAGGGTACCCAGATGCAAAATGGCGCAGAATATTTCAATATTTATGGGGTTACTATGAAAAATACTTCATTATCCAAAGGATAAACTGCATGCAAGATCAGCCAGGGGTGGTGCTTTGATTTGCCGACATGGGGGCCAAGCGCCCTGACTGGGACCAGCTACTCTTAGCTGATAGATGCAATGGGTTGCCGAAATGATGCTGACCACAAAATATAAGGCGCGAGAAGCGCGCCGAAAAAAATGGGGTTATATTGAAAAAGATTTAATAATTTTTTCATAAAGAAAAGTTGACAAAGTTTGGATTTTTAAAAGAGAATCTGCCCTACTTAAGAGCTCCGTCGGGGAGTACATTCTTCATCTTACCCACTAAGGCTCCCAGACGAAACTGATTTTTTTTTTTGCAACATATGTTAGCCACGATGGTGAGGTTGAAGGAAAAATCTTCCAAAAGATACGGAAAGAGGTTAGAACTTCGCAACGTTACGTTTTCGTGTTTCTCTAGAACTACGACTACAGTATTTGTGGATCCTTTAACGTTGAATAAATCCAATATGTTTGAAATGACGGGCGTTACAGCTAGACAGAACTGAAGATAAAAGCACGGGTAGCGCGCGAATTTTTTTGAAGTTATAGAAAGAATTAATATTGTGACAAAACTTACTGCCTACGAACCTGATAAAGAGCCACGTGGAATACCTTCTGAGCATATCTATGTCTTTACCACTACTCGCCTACATGTAGTGTTTTAGTTACCTCACTTTTTAGTTTCAGGTGACAAAAAGTGGGGGGCAAATGTGTTAGTGTCCCCCTCTTCTCAAAATAGTGGAGGGAACATGTCCCCCCCGCCCCCCCCCAATCGACGCCCCTGGTTCTTGGATATGGATAATATTTAATTCTTGTATTTCTTTCATTGAGCCTAGCATGCAGTGTACCGAAATACCAAGTCGGCTTCATTTTAAGGGAAGAAATAGGCTTTACCAAAGTTAGGCTCAATGGAACAGAAACGCGCTTCCTATTTTCATTTGGAAACTTCCAGTGCCGCTTCGGTATGGTGGCAGGGGGTGGAAATAATTTTGTTTTATCCGAAAATTTGTTAATTTTGGGGTTGCTCTTCTTAGTGGTGGAGGGAGCTAGGCTTCAGTGTTTCCTTATATCGAGGTTGCGTTTCAAGAGACTGTTTATTCGATTTCTGATCATGTAACGAGAAAGGAAAACAGGTGAAGAGTGGAGTTTCAGTCTTAATGAACAAAATGGTACCTTACAATTCCTGTTCTCTCTCTCATTGAGTCACATCGTGTTATATGTAGTTAAGTTTCAGTTCAAGAGTACCTGGCTCCTGCACCCCTGCTCCAGCCCTTCATCCCCACCACCCCAGGGCCTGCTCAGATGATCTCGTACCCATCAATCCCCCACTCTTGCGCTCGTCGATGTCGGAAGGAAGACTGGTGGCCGGCCACGCAACAATGCTCTTCCCCTACCCACCTCCTCGCCCCAGGAGAACTGACGGAAGACAAAACGGATGGACAAAACAATTGGTAGTGACACAAAAATCACGTTTACACAATATTTATTACACAGTATGAAGATTGAAAAAAAAATGATTCTAAAATAAATGGAAGGGCCGTGACTCAGGGCTTCCATTATTCATGGTCAGATTTGAAACAGCAGAATGGGTGAATCTTTATCCAGCATTTGTTCACAATTTCTCTTCATGGACCTTTTTCGTTTAAACCAGAGAGGTGTGAGGAAGGGAGGTCCCAATACCTCCCTGGTTAAACAATCCTTTACACATCCGTTGGTTTGAGTAAGTAAGGAATAGACTAACGTGAAGCGTGTGGCACTGCACTTAGGCAATATTTGGTGGAAAACCCGTTGTTTAAAATCTCTCTCTCCTAACCATTCATACTTGAACACTCTAGCAGAAAAACTACGCAGTGACTAGTCACTAAGTCAATGCTTCCCAAGTATGTGTGGCCACCCGAAAATAGACCGCCGAACATATGCCGTGGGTCTCGGTCTGTGTCCCACTAAACATGTGATAATAGTCGATTTGGGGGGAGAGCTCTCATTTTTGGGCGTCTAAATTTCTAAATCAACGAAGAAACTACATTAAAGATTAAAAAGATATATTTTAGCCTAGCTGCATCTTACATGACTTGGAATGTACCATTTTGACAGTTTGGTAAGCAGGCATTGTTTTTAACTAATACGTGTATTGACTATATGTGGAATGCTTCTTTTTGAAAAGTCCTACAGGCTATATTTAACGGCAGATAATAGGCTGAAACTACTCCCCCTAAGGAGTTACAACATCAAATGGACACAAGCCTTAACACGAAGCCATCATACATCCTTGCCATACATAGGGCAAGCTAGCAGCGCTTTTAACAGCAGCGGATGATGGTGTTCTACGTAGATAATGTCACATTTTAGCCTTACCCGTACTTCACGTAAATAGTGAGGAATCAAATTATGGGGCGGGGACGCCAATGAAAAACTTGGAAAGCATTGAATTAAGTCGTGGAGTTATACTGCATTTGTACTCAAGGGTGCTATCACGGAGGGCATGGGCGAAAATGCCCCAGTGAATGTCTTTTCCCCCACTTGCTTTCCAATTAGATCTAAGTTGTACAAAGGTACATAGTTAAAGGAGACATGCACATCAGTCACAAGCTTTTGCCCCCAAAATATTTACTTTCCCCCCTCTTTCCCCTGTCCCCGCCCCACTTCTTTTTGAAGTCCTCAAGGAGCCACTGTGCATAACACTTAAACAAGGATCATAACCCGGTGTATATCTGGTTAAAACTAAATCATTTGAGACATTTAATATCCACCATTTTGTTATGTGGTTCGGTGGACCTTTAATGTCTTCCATGCACCGCCAGTACTAGTCGAGGTATACCGCCACGTATATTCCATTACGTCATCAACGCCGTTCCATATTCATTTCCTGGGGTTATCGAGTCTTTTTTAGGTCATGGGCGACGAGAAGAACCTTTTGCAGAAATAACGTTGCTTTTTCTGTAAGGAGAATTTGTATAAAAAATTACAATGATGCATTTGATAACAAACTTGAATTGCCTTACCCATCGCGAATACATGTTTGTAGTAGTATGTATATTGAAGCAATACGCCAGCCACTGTGCTTAATTTCCTTCAATCAATAGCCATGTGACACGTATTAGACACATTTAGTTTCCTTTCTGTGTTTACATTTCTAACCCGAGTTAGCAATCATGGTCAATTATAGAAACTCTCCGTAGCATAAACAACTTATTAGCGGTAACAGAAATATTACTCAGTTTATGACATAGATTTTGAAGGACAGATAGCCTCTCCACGATTTCGAGACGGATTTATTACATTTTCTATGACTTTTATTTTACGGCCAAAAACAAATGGAGTCTCAACGCTGAAAACACCGGTTTTTTTAATTGGTCATATTTTTATCAGCAAGTAAAAGTAATGTTATTGAGCTCAAAAATTTTGCATAATTTTTCATAACTTTCGCTTACAAGACATTCCGTACTCATGTCATGGTACTCACACTAAGTCTGGTAGCACCCAGTGACCACCACAGGAGACAGGGCGATGACGGTTGCAGCCCCCCCCCCCACAAGGTATTTTCCTTAAATTCGGGCAATATGCTGCATTTTTTTCGGTCACTGCCGGCAGCGGCAGATCACTTCAATTACAATTTCGGTCATGTCACACAACAGCCCCCATCAGTTTATGCACCTACACCTATGGAGACCACTGATGTTCAGTGGTACCGGCACAAGGGGAGGATGAGGGCATCCCCACCCCGTCAAAGTCTACGCCCTCTGATTGAAGCTCATCCGCTTCTGTACAAAGGTACACATTTTGCAGGAACAACACGCTTTCACAACCTTTTGCCGCCCACAAATTTCTGCTTGCCCCCTCCCGCTTTTGTAAATATAGCACCACTGCTCATTTGCATGCTTTTGAACATTTTGTAAGTTCCTTCATTGACGGAAATGTATTTGCAATCGTATTACCAGACTCTCGAGAAGAGACACTGGTATCAGAGCAAAATATTGTATTATATCTCGTGAAAAAGACGTGTAAGACTACTAGTACTGGTAGTCACAACTAGAGACGTCTATCGGTATAAACACGCATCGGTAGCGATCCTGCAGGATGGATGGCATGGGATATCTACATGTAAAATATAAGTTCCATTGAGTTAACCGTTCTTGAGATAGTGTTTACAAGCCAAGCATCACATACACACACATACACACACGACATAAACATCGCATAGATTCCTGACTACGTCAAGGAATCAAAAACGGATGACCGCCCCTGTTGAAAGTGAGAAAATTGTGCACACACTGCATGGAGCATGAACTGATTATTTATGCTTAAGTAACTTGACAAATGTAAACTGGCTAAAGAGGCATAACTGTGTCGATATTTTGAGTTCACATGTTCCTAGGTTTGACAGGCACGTAGCCACGGGGGGGGGGGCACAGGGGAGACCGTGCCCCGCCCCCCCCCCCCATAATAATAAAAAAATCATTAGGAAACCAGCCTTTTAGGAATTCAAATATAGGAAGAAAAATAGAAAATCTCGTACCATTTTGCATCTAGAATCCTTGAAATAGCCACTCCTCCCCTTATACCCCTCTCTCTGGCCGGCAAACCTCCAACATCGATGTCCCCCCCCCCCGCCCATATTGGTTATCCTGGCTACGGGCCTGAGCTTTGCAAGATACCGAATGTGAGTTCATACAGGCGCGTGTGAAGAAAGTTCAAAAGGGTGGCGGAGGGTATTGACGCTGAAACTAGTCCCAAATTGGCTAATCATTATAACTGTCACATTAATTTTGCACTGTCAAGGGAACGACTTCGACATATTCTGGTGGGTATGGAGGAGAGACTGCCGCCCCAGACCCTTACCTCATACGCCAACGTGTGAGTTGCTAACATTGCACGCTCTCGATACACATAGAATGTAATTGTAAAGTTGCTATTTTCAACACAGTATATGCAATACTTTAAAAGAAAAGAGTTTATCTAGTGAATGTTTTAGATATGAACGTTACACAAAAGCAATAAATCAAGCATTGTTAGAAACCTTAAAAAACCAACAATACATAGTGTACAATTTATTCTAGTGTTTAACTCTTCCTCAAAACGTAATTTATGACATTTCTTACCAACTAGCCTGAAGAGTATTGCAGGCCGCCTTAGTTTGACAAGGAACAGAAAAAGTGGAAATGCTGGTAGTATGCCCACAACGCAAATCCCCATCGCTAGGGGATGTTGTATAAATGTTACCACTGTTTGTAGGAGGCAGAAAGCTATTAGGATGAACGGGAACACAAGGGGCACCTTTGTACAGAGAAAGGATAAAATATCAAGTATATGATTAATGTTTCTAATAGGCTACGGTATGTTACATTAAAGGATGACACATAAAGAAAAAGATTTGTAAATTTCAGTTCATAAATTACGCAGTTCCTGTTGGAGTACATTTTTTCATAAACAGTTAATTTGAAAATATGTTTTCAGCGTTTCAGCATAAAACATACAGTCCCCCTCCCCGGTGTAGCGAACAGGTTGATGGAATTTTCACGGGAGATGAAACACAAATTATGCTCCTCGTGTATTAGATATGAAACATAAAAATGGTTGGAAGTGGAGAGAAATCAAGGTTCTTAGGGCGGCAACCCCACCACCAGCCCTCTTAGACCTCAGTGTCGCTGTTCCCTCCCTCCTCGGCCACCTTCATACATTTGTGTTTGTTACAATTTTTCATCCATTCAGTAATTCTCCGTTCCTCATTTAAAAAAGAAACTACTATGTAAGTGATTCTTTGTACCAAACCTCGGACAACTCCAAGATTATCTGCTCGCATGCTTTAGTGACTTCGCTTAAAGGGCATTATTGAGTTGGCTCACAAAATTTAATTTTTTTTCACATCTGTTGAGATTTACTCACATCTTGATGGTAAATGATCAAACTAAGCGATTCTGCACATCTGACTCACAACTGAAATGGCAACGATAGGGTAATTGATGATTAAACTCATTTATTTCAAATTCGTGACCAGACACTGTTTACCATTACATGGTAAGCATTATGCAATCCCTGTCCACAAGAACTAGAATCTGTCACATTTATGGTAACTGAAGGAAGTGAAACATGAAAAATGAGGCTAAAAGAAGCATTGTCATGCAATGATTTCCTTCAACCTAATCACAAAAATAATCCATATCAACTCAATGAGCCCTTTCAACGGTGGCTTTCACACCCATCATGCTATTGTCTAAGTGAGGTGTAAAGACTTACTAACCCATAGCCTAAGGACGTTGTAAATGTAAAGAACTCCGTCCCAGTTGCTATGGAACGTTATGTTGTCTATCAGTTGTATCTCTGAGATCACTGCTGAAACTGTGCTACTGTGCACGCACAGATCAAGCTAGGAAAGTTGCAATTAAACATTAAAGAAGCTCATTGAGTTGACATCTATTATTTTGTGACGAGTTTAAAGGAAATCATTGCATGGCAGTGCTTCTAATTAGTCTCATTACTCTTGTTTCACTTCTTACAGTTACCGGAAATGTGAGAAATTTTAGTTTTTGTGGACAGGGAATGCATATATCATTACTATATAATGCTAAAAATGCCACAGATTTGAAATAAATGATTTTAATCATTTATTAACATATCATTGCCATTTCAGTTGTTAAGTCAGATGTGAAGAAACTCTTAGTTTGATCATTTACTATCAAGATATGAGTAAATCTCAATAGGTGTGAAAAAAAATCATGAAGTTTGTGAACCAACTCAAAAAGCCCCTTTAAGTGTAGGGAAGGTTTAGTTAGTTAGATGAGGTTTATCGACCCAGTTTCCAACCAATTGGTTCAAGTCGAGCCGGCCACGGCCTTTTTTCCAGTTGTGGCTCACTGGCTTGTTTACCCTTACTCCATTGCTTATGCGGAGCATCACGCACAACGGCAGGGGGTTCCATTTTTAAAGTCTTTGGTATGACTCGACCTGGGAAGGGGAGGGAGTCAACCGTCATGACAAAGTGGTCTACCCATTAGCTAACGTTTTATGTATCACAATATAGTATTAACGAAGCATTTCAAAATTTAATCCGTCTACTTTGTGAATGCTGCTTGGAAACATACTACAAGTCTAATTTTGGTACAGTCTAATGTGTCTTAGTTTGCAAGTCCCTACAGCAGAGGTCGAAGGGCAAAGACTAAACTCGTGACATATCTCCAAAAGAGTTTCACTCCCTTGGCCATACTTCATTAATTACTAAAAGTTATTTTTTCACACCCCAACATTCTATTGTCTAAGTGGGGTATCTCATGTTACTCATTCTATAGCTTGGGCCGTTTCAAATGCACGTAGCTCTGATGTACATTTCTGTAGATATTGTGTCTATCAATTGCTTCTTCGAGATAAATGGTTCAACTTTACCCTCAAATCAGGAGAGTAACAGAAGACCATTTCATTGGGGCAAATTCGTCATGGCGGAGTACGTCCTCAAAAGGGATACCAGACCAACTACGCAGCCTTATTTGCCTCAAAGCTAAGATATCAGCACAATAATTGAGATAAGAAAACATTCGAATAGACATTATCCTAGATTATGGCGTATTCATCCATAGACCCTGTTCCAAATAGCAATTATAAAGGAATATAGGATAGAGTTTTGGTAAGAGTCGTTTTTTTTCAGTGGCATTTTACTGTGGCCAAAATGACTCACAATAAAACTCCCACAATCCTTTGCAATTGCTATTTGGAAACGGGTCTATAGAGAAGTCCTGAACTTAATGATGGAATGCCGTCGCAGAGGAATGCTGCGTGCCGAATTTGGGTTCACATTTTCTCTCTGTGTGGGGGTCGATTGAGAGCGGCGATAGATAAGACTATACGAGAAGTGTAAAATGTTTTCAATGTACGAATTATATCAGAAATGAGGACACACGGTATTCTAATTATTCTTAACGATCGGACAAATGCTGTTAGAAGGCTAATGTGAGTTATTTTACACTAGTCACAATTCACACTATTGTGAAGCGCACTGTCAGGCTATTTGTAGGAGGAATTATTTAATCACATTGCAGTCAGTCTTTCATTAGTCAGACTTCAGTGTCAATATTTCTAATTAAGATTACAGTCTCGTATATGTTTCATTATCTCAATGAACTGAAGTGCGAACAAGCGTCTGACTCTCTTAACAACCTTTATTTCTGGTTGTTGCCGATATCTCTCGGATCAACTCAAGTGGGGGCGCCATCCAAGTTCCACACAGGCTCGATAGAGAAATTTGTTGTGAGAAGCAGGTTGGAAGCTGCGACCGTGTGTATGTCTCAACGGGGACATAAAAGTGACACAGTGGTCACAAGAAGTCCACATGAACAAACCGATTTCAGGAACCCTACCCAGGACAATTTCCACCCGCACAATTCCCCTCGGACAAATCCTTCGTACACTTCGCCACCGGAAAATTTCCCTTCGCAAAATGTCCATCCAGATCAATTCCAAAATTTTTGGTGGATGGAATTGTGTGAGGGGTCAATGTCATGAGTAGTAATTGTCCGGGGTGAGTTGTCCGGTCACGGAACAGACTATGGAAGCGTTACCACAGAGTCCACGCAAGGGGCGTATCCACGAATTTTCTATAAAGGAGAGCAAGGTTTGATTGATCGCTGTCCTGGAAAGAAGTCTAAGGGGAGGGGTGTTCCCCCATGGAAAATTTTTGCTTTTGGAAGAGGGCCGAGATGCAAAATACTGCTATTTTTGACACATTTTGAAGCATTTTCTTTTTTTGCCTTAACTTTTTTTCCCCGCCTGTCGTAAGAGGCGACTAAAGGGAAAGACTTGCACCATATTTAAACTATTTGAACCGAACTTGAAACTTGACTTCACGTTTTTATCTAGTTGACACTGTATAACACATTCGTGTTGATGTGTCGTTAAAACTCACTCACTCACTCACGCATGACCACCAATAGGGCGCCTGTTGCGCCTGGATCCTCCACCTACGCAATTCATTTTACCACTGGTAATGGAGAAGTACCGTTTTAAAAGAGTACCATCACTAACATGGTTTACCTTGAAAGGTCTACGGGCATCTGGAAATTTCCATCGATGTGCCAACACGGCGACAGAGACCAATAGAGGAGGGAACCATCTGAACATTCCCAACACGTAAAGAAGCTGCTCTAGTTTTTCGATGAAAAGCATTGGCATTGAGATCACCATCTATAATGAGAACAAATTGCAAAGAACGGCGGGAGTTTACAACAAAGATACTAGTTTTTCGTAAACAGTAAATCTACGTCGGAATGGACCTTACACATATGAAGTCATTGAACAGAAAGTGCGCCATCCAACATAGGCTTTGTAAACATTACGTACCTATATATTTGGGAAATTATTTCCACAGAACTGACTAGCATTCCACCAACATTGGAATCTGTTTTGAAAAGTCACACTTAAAACGCCATGTGAGTAATAAATCTTCATAGCAGGTGTCGAATATGTACCCTTTGATGTACATATGGTAGTACGAGTGCAGCCAATATAGGTGCAGGAGTAATACACGTCCGCCAAGTGGGCAATGTGAGTAATAAACACTTGAAAAATCTAGCGGAATATTCAAATTGAATTCGCAAAAATTGAAATAACTTGTTTAAAAAGTACTGTATGAAATATTGTCGGAGTCCTCAGCATCAGAACATCTTTGGCAAAAATTTCGATCCCCACCTTTTCCCATATTGATGAAATTGAAAATGGTGAATTTCATGGTTTCGATAACAGATCCTTGCCCTGGATTAATGCAAGTTCCCAGGACAAAAGTTCTCCCCCTCTCCAAAATTGATACCCCGAATACATGCCTGTTATTGCCTCATTTAAACTTTCAAAAAGTAATGAATTGAAGTGTGTTTTATCTGCTCAAGCTGTCAAGATGAAAGTTGATCAATCATTTTCATACTGCATTCTGATGCATTGTAAAGCCATGGCGATGGGATAACTTAAGAAAATTGAGGTAACTGGCTGCATGGACCTTTCTAACTTCAGTCAACCTAGTTTCAAATGCATTTTCTAAAGTATGCACTCGAAACTCAGTTCCCAGAACTTTCACAGGTATATTAGCAAGATACCTCATATCCCAACACATTGGGTTTTTACAATGAATGCATTTGTTGAACTCTAGTAGTTGGTCAACTCTTGATTACTTACGAGGGTCAAAGCTGCAGGGACATAGGTCAATCGATTAATATGCAACATTGCCCAAAATTCCGGCGACATGGATTCCCTTGCTGCTGCCCATAATGTTCTATAAGAAAAAAGAATATGTTATAAGCACCATTGGTTCTAAAAAGTGTTGATCTGGGTATGTAAAAACTAGTTCATTGAGAATCCAAAAATGTCAAAATGTATTATGAGTCTTCAGCTGTATGCCCTCACTTTTCATACTCTGTAAAATTCCGCAAAATTACAGAACAAAAAGTAAGGAAGTGCAAAAAGAATACCGGACAAGTTTTGTACATTTTTTTTAACTAATTGACGACGTTTTGTGATATTCTTTTGTAATTCTCCATTTTAGCTCTATTTTTAGCAAATAAAATTGCACTCATCGAACACAGGCTGTGAAAGATGACAGAATGCTGTGGTGATGGATGGTTGATACTGAGCAAAAACAGATTTGAAGTGACCTTTTTCAGGTAGAGGTCAAGTCGAAAAAAACATGTATTTAACACAAATTAATATTTACATTTTTAAGATGTAAACATCTTAAAAATCTTTAAGATATTTAAATATCTTAAATGTTTAGTATGAACATGAACTTCATTATCTCAGGCCTTGGTTACGTAATATTAGGCTCATGGGTTGTCATGGTCCTGTTCAGGAACCCCGCTTGTCTGATCGTTGCTATATGGCAAATTCAGTGCATGGTCCCAGGGGGAAATTAACTGCAAAATTTCTGTTGCAGTTAATACCTTATGACGGAAAAAATAGAAAATCAAGAATTTGATGAAGGTCCAAAATGAGGTGGATGTCAGCCATATTGTAATAAAGAAATATTAACTGATCTATCATTAAACTTTATGAAAAAAGAAACTCTCGTACCTTGTTCCAGCAAGGATACCAGTATTCATGGAACAGAGGGCCTGAATCATTATCAACAAAAGACCAATAGGGGCCAGTGGTCCCATGGTCCGAACTGCGCAAAGCTGCGAAATAAAGAAAGCATTTATAGTTATAGAAAATACGAAAAATTATTTTACGAGGCAGAATTTTATTCTTAAGCCAAGTTCAGGAACTCAGGTGGAGGCTGCCACAAATGATCCAAGTCCATACTCTGTAAGGCTCCAAAGTTTTGCAGCACATACAAAATGAAGTAACTTGTTGTATGGACTTTGGATATGTTGCAAAGTTCAGATAAGTTTTCACTGTAATAATGCAATTCACATTCGGTGAAACGTAAGTTGACTGAACTTAAAGCTTCATGTAGCAAGTTGAAAGTCGCCATTTTGGTATACAGCGGTATTGGTGAATGTGATTTGAGATGTTTCAACAGTTCAATGCTTATCAAAACATCTGGTACATAAAGCACGTCAAATTTTTTTCAAAAAGTTAAAGTTTAATTTGAATTTGAATTGAATTTTAATTTAATCTGAATTTTACTTTGTGTGACATCCTCGTGTAAAGCTTCAGTACGCTTCCCACGAAAAATGTGATGACGTAGTCCCTGAGTTATTCAAACAAATTGGGTTTTACTCCGCACTGCTCATTGAGTTAAATATTCGTAACTGTTAGAGTGCAATTGATGCATCTGTCTTTATGTCGAAACAGACATTTGATGTGAGTACAATGCAATGAGTATGAGCAAATTTTATTGTTGGACCTTTAGTTGGCATTTAACATCACGGTATCTGGCGATATTCTCCATTTTTTGTCTTGTATCGGTATCGGCATCGGTAAAGTTAACCATAAATGCCGATATTTCCAAACAAATATTTATCATACGGTACTATACCTCATGAAAATTATACATTCTTCGAGTCTTTTCCAATGTAAGATTTCAATATTTTACCTCCTTAGTATGTTGTGGTGCCGGTAGACTATGGTTAATATGCAAATTGCTTACTTATTTTCAAATATCGGTATCGGTCGATATTGAGAATTGAAATATCAGTAACTCAGTTCGGCAGATTCGCCCATTCGGGAGAATGTACTTTTCTCCCGATCGGGAGAAAACTTGGTCATGGTGGCCGCCATTTTGTCTATTTTACCCACAATCCCATGCGTTCTTTGTGTACATTGTCAGTGGCGAATGGGTTTTGGAAGCCCCTTGCAAAAATTGTCGGTCCAATGTAATGGAATTAAATCTATATTCGGAAGACTTATTGTCATAGCTACAGAAAAGCCACGTCCTAATCGGTGGTTTACCATGCCGTTTTTGAGTATTTGAGTGATTTCCATTTTTGCTTAACCTTGTTTTTGTTAGGCTTGTAAGTCTATACAATGTGTTGCAATGTGGGTACTTTACAATTAATGACTAACATTTACGGTATGAGTACAAGCACAAACCCGTTCTCATGAGTACAAGACACTCGGAGCGGAGGGCTGAAGCCTTCTCCCAACCTCAACACTCCTCTCAACCCGCTATCCAATGATTTTCAGTTTAACTTTATTCGAAAATTTATCATGACAGTGAAGAGAAGAATGACAGAAAAGTACCTTAGAAAATGCCAAACACCAGGATTGCAAGAAACTTATCCCCTCACGCCCATTTTAGAACCCTTCTGATCAGGCCCGTAGCCAGGAAAATCAGTTTGGGGCACATCAATGTTGGAGTTTCGCCGGCCTGGGGGAGGGGTCTAAGGGAAGGGGAGGGTGTCCACCTCCCCTATTTTTGCCTATTTCAAGGACTCTAGATGCAAAATGGTGCGAGATTTCCCATAGTTTCTTACTATATTTGTATTCCAAAAAGACCTTTTATTGAAAAATTTGTAAGGGGAACGTTCCCCCCCGTGGGTACGTACCTGCTTCTGATACCCCTGGGTACGAGTACCGCTTTATATGCCAGAGCGTTGGTTACGAGTTATTACTAGCTTCAAGCGGTATTTATCTCCAATCAAGTGACAAAATGTTGAGAGAAACTTCTCAAAGTAATTAAGTGGTAATTTTCACATGCAACCCGCATGCCAGCTGGTAAAGCTAAACCACGCGTGGCAAAAGTTTTGATTTTTAGTGCATTTCCAGTATTTCTACAGCTATTGGTAGTTTAAACGATTTATCAAAAAGACTTAAAAGTAGTTTAATTTACTCATTATCTCTAATGCCTAGTTACAAAGGACTTCGTAAAACAAGAGCATCGCTATCAAATTCCACGGCTGCTACTTAGAACCAATTCGACGTCCATGCAAAATTAATTAACAAAATAAAAGCACGATAAATTTAAGAAGAAGAGACTACTCGACTCTAACGTGTGGTTACGGATGGATTTTCGGTTGTCAAAATATTTAAATAAATTGTCTGTTCATTGCTGTCGTTCCAGTGAAGTTTGTGAATCATAAACGATACGATATACAGAGTCTCAAACAAGCGATTGAAGTAACTTTGCATGCACATATACTTACTACCCGTTTAAGGCTATCTTCAAGGTAGTAACATTAACTGCCTACAGGTCACGAACACGGGCTATATTTTTATAAACTTGCTGGAAAGCAATATAGGCCTACATTTCAATTCCCCTCCCTCCTAAAAAGAGATAAACTCACGTGAACAAAATTATTTTCATCGCCCTCTTATTTAGATTTCGAGAACGATTTGAGACTTATTTTAATATTGTTTCAAAATAGTGAATTCATATTTCAATAGGAGCAGTCAGTACATTTTTCGTTTTTTCGAGGAAGGAACATTTTCATTTTTTTAAGAAAAGTGTAGGCACTCCCCTCCGTTCCTACGCCCTTGCGTTTTATTAAGCATAGCTTGACAGACCTGGAGAGGCATGAAACTCCCAAACACGCAGTGTTAAAAATTGAAGCTTGCTCCCTTACTACAATTACGGGTGTGTCTGCTTGGAGTTCCTGGTCACTCAACACGGCAGCAAAGGCCAGGTGAAGACAGATGGCGATGAGCGTGGAAAGAATCGTAGATATTGACATGCTGAGGGGAACATTTCTGTAAAATTGAATTATGAAAGTATAATATTTGTTGTAACAACGCAATTCCAGACGACATGGCCCACCCTTAAAAGGTCCCCGAAAAATAATCAGAAGTGAAGTGTTACGACTAACCCTCTTTTATCTTTTAATATTACTTTTAAATTTGAAGAGAATAAGCTGTCACCCGACTTGTTTTTTTAAAACATCTGTTTCATCTTGCAAAGATCATCTCATTCCCCTTGCAAGTATCTTTCATAATGCTTCCGAACATACATAAAATATTGCAGTGTTCTCCACTAGCCGTTTTGTCCGGCCGCCGCCCGGGCAAAATCTGAGGAGCGTGCGTCAGCGCCCTGTCTTAAAGTTGCCGCCCGAACGAAAACCTTAGCCGCCCGGACAAAAAATATTGCTTTCACTTCTGTTGGAGACGTTTGCAAAGTGAATTGAACTTCTGGGAAAATAAACTTCCCCAGAAGTTAAGTATTTGATTGGAAAAATACAGTCGTAAATTAAGATTGATGAAAAAACTTCCTAAATAATAGGAATTATTGGTGATATATTTAATTAATTAAAATTAAGTGCCAGGTTTAGTACCATTCTGCATCAAGCCCACATTACGTGAGCAAAAATTGTCCAAAGGGGAAGGGGACACCCTTCCCTAACACCCCACCCCAAGACGGCAATCAGTGTCATCTGCCAGATCAGAGACAAGCACCCGGACAAAATTTGGACCTGTGGAGAACACAGTATTGTCACATGACCATGATGTTGGATACCAGGGTAGGCTATTCTAATTTCAAAATTGGGTGATTGCACTTTCCTTTAAAGAACTTATAGAAGACTGTGAAATATATGTGAATATATGTGTATAAGACAATCCTCTTTACCAGGACAGTACAAATTTTTTGTCAAAAAGGTTTCGTTCGCCCTCCTCCAATCACAAACAGACAAATGTAATCTAAGGACTGCCTTCTAAGCAGCTGCATTATTCAAAGGCAAAGGCAGCATCAGTTACGTAATATAACTTGAGATTACCGGTAAAATCTACAAAACACAAACCTTTCAAGATTTTGAATCTCTCCAGCAACAAAAG